>APFE031120627.1:17207-81550 GCA_000404065.3 Pinus taeda | reverse complement strand
AAACAATGCCTGATGTTGATGAACCTATGGATCCTATTGATCCTCCTCCTCATGAGCCCTCCTCCTCCAAAAGGAGACACTAATGGCTTAGGGATACTCTTGAAGATGCCAAGTGACACATTGTACCAAGAGGGACTTTCCATGGAAGCAAGAATCCGAATAGGTATCAAGGATATTTGATCGCCATGAGCACTATCATTCAAAATGAGCCTTCATCATTCGAAGAAGTCGTGAAGAAACAAGTATGGAAGGATGTTATGAATGAAGAATGATTTATGGCATGTGGTCCCTATACCCCAATCCAAATTAGTTGTCACCTCTAAGTGGCTCTACAAAATCAAGCATGGAGATGATGAAAGTGCAAAAAAGTTCAAGGCTCGCTTTGTTGCTCGAAGCTTCTCTCAAAAGGAAGGTGTAGATTACGCTAAGATATTGTCACATGTTTCCTGATACACCACCATCCGCTCGATCGTAGCCCTTGCTGCCTCACAAGGATGGAACTGACATCAGATGGATTTCAAGACCGCTTTCTTGCATGGTTCAATCAAGGAGGAAGTCTATGTGGAACAAGCCGAGGGGTTTGAGGCTCATGATTGGGAATCTCATGTATGCAGGTTGAAGAAATATCTCTATGGATTGAAGCAAGAACCTCGAGCTTGGTATGAAAATATCAATAGCTATCTAATGAAGCTGGGATTCACTAGAAGTGACGTCGATCTGAACCTTTACTTTAAGGTTGAAAATATTAAACCTCTCATTTTGGTACTTAATGTGGATGACCTCTTTCTGATAGGTGTATACCCTCTCATTCACAAATGTAAGAGATGAAGGACCCTCTCATTGGCTTATGAATTTGAGATGAAGGACCTAGGACCGATGCACTATTTCTTAGGGTTGGAGCTCTGGAAAAATTTAGGTGAAATTTTCCTCTCTCAAGGAATATATGTTGTGAAGATATTGAAAAGATTTGGGATGGTGAACTGCAAGCCTGTGACTACTCCAATGGAACTTAACTTTAATAAGTTATGTGGTAATGTTGTTGGACCTTAATTAGGAAATGCTTTTGAGTATCATCAACTCATAGGAGCACTGATGTTCTTGGTGAACTCTCGTCCGGACATATGTTTTGAAGTTAACACATTGAGCTAATATATGGTTGGGAGTGATGACAAGGTCATCGATATTTTGACAAAGCCCCTAGGGAAGGTCAAATTCTTGGCCTTTTGAGAACGACTTGGAGTGATGGAGAGACCCTATTATGAGGGTCCTATATGAGATGGACATTGAGCTCTGGGAGCTCCAGGGGGCTTGGGGTACTTCTTAGAGCAATGAGAAACCATATTGTGAGTGGTTCATCCTTCCCCTAATGGTTTGTTGTGTACAAAGTAAGTGGTTTAGTCTTCCCCTGTGATACCCCTTGGCGACATGTAGGAAGGATGAGTAGTTCATCATTCTCCTTCTAAGACATCCTACCCATGTAGTCAGGGACTCATGGGAAGTACCTCTCATATGGCCATTGAGTAGGGAAATGATGATAGGGACCATATTACTACTGATGGACGCATCGTTTACTATCGTACTCCCTATGCTAAGATGACCGATGTTGATCTGGGATCAATTGGAACTGACTTCAGGTCAGTAAGAGTGGTATGAGACACTCTTTTGATTGGAACTGACTTCCGGTCAGTGAGAGTGGTATGAGACACTCTCTTTTGATTGGAACTGACTTTGGGTTAGTAAGAGTGGTATGAGACACTCTCATTTGATTGGGACTGACTTTGGGTTAGTAGAGAATGGTATGAAACATTCTCAATCACTTCTTCATAGTTCAGTAGAGCAGAGCAGTGCATTGATCGTAGAGATAGTACGGATTGGAAGATGGAGTTATCCCTAGTTGAGAGGGAGTGTTAAAATTGGAAACTAGGGCCAATCTCCACATGGGTCATCTTATTTATGATAGATGATATTTTTCTTGGATTCCTCTCTCCAAGAGGTGTAGGATTGATATAAAGATCATCTAATTTTGACATGTACAACTGAAGTTATGAATTTATTTTGATTATAATCAAATTGTCAAGGTCAACCAACAAACTTATGTAGGCTCAGAAGCCCAACAGTCATGTCTATTCATATTCAACGTTTCATATAAATAGAAGGTGAGTTAGCCTCATTTGGTCACACTCATCTTCACACTTCTCTCTCTCTCTCCTCATCGACTGGGTACGGATTTTTGGGCCTCTCTCTCTCTCCACACATCCAAAATTCCAGGAGGCCGAAATTTCAGGAGAGGGAAATTTCAAGAGAGAGAAATTTCAGAAGGCCAAAATTTCAGGAGGTCGAAATTTCAAGAGAGCGAAATTTCACGAGGCCAAAATTTCAAGAGACCGAATTTCTAGACAGTTTGACCAAGTGTTGACTAGCATGAGTTGACCTCCTTTGATTGCATTTTTGTGAGGGCTATCTCTGTTTGGGAAAGACGCATTTCTGGGCACATAAATTGAGGCTAAAAGTTGATTGTTGACCAGCGTTGACTGCAGCTAGGGCTGACCACAGGTGGGTTGTTTGACCAAAATTTGACGTGATTGAATTTGATTGTCTTAAGAGTTGTTTTATCTTGTTGTTTGGAGGTTGAAGTTGACCGATTCGCTGAGGGTCAAATCTACCCTTTTGACCAGCGTTGACTTTTCTGGTTAGGGCTCTTTTGCTGCTATTATAAATTATCATATTTGTAAATTGTACTCTCTCTCTCCTAAACTACTAAAGACTAAAAGAAAATTTGATCAAGGGTTTCCTCACATTGGGGTTTGTCCCTAGCTAGTGCCACATTTTGTGTCCTCTTGTCTTGGCTTGTCTTCTACTCTTTATGTTTATGTTCTATATGCATTTTACTATCATGTTGATGTGATTGCTAATCTTAGGCAACAAACCACTTTGTTAATTTTAGGCAACAATGGTATGTTGTATGGTTTCTCTCCTCAACCTACGGAAATTTATGGAGTGCTAAAAGAAAGTAAGAGATTAATAGAAATTATTTAACACTTTATTGTTATGTTCAAAAAGAACTTAGAAAAGTGTTCCTTGATCACCATAGTTTTGTCGCCTTTAAAGGTCAAGAACATTGGTAGTATGACAAACATTTTGAAAATTGGATTGAATGTGAATGTAAGATTGACATTATAATAAAAAATGCTTTTAATTTTCAACTCTTTTAGGATCACACGGGTGAGAGACTCTTTCATCCCATGTTGTTTTGATAATTGACCAACCTATAGTTTCCCCATGAAACTCATGAGAATTAATGCTTATCTAGCAATATTAATTTTCTTCTTAACATTAGTCAAGATAGAAAGATCATTTTTATTTTCGATATTGGGGCTAATCAAGTCCTTATAATATATTAGTTTCTTTTTTTTCTAACACTTCAACACCCCACAACTTATCCTTAATTTAAAATTAATAATATTTTTAATATTATATGGATTCTCTAAGATAGATATCATTCTTTATTCCCTAATTCTCCAACCAAGATAGAGCATCCTTATTCTACCCTCACTTGAGCCAAAGGTGGGAGTTTTGGCAAGACTTAGAAGCAATTTTACGAAACATCTTGGTTGTTGAAGCTTGTAATAGCTTCAAAACATTTTCTACATAGGGTTGATGTCTTAGCATGTAGAAGATTATTTATTGCCTCTTTAGGTATTTGCTTGGTAGACTAAGTGATTTATGTCTCTTTGTTAAATCTAACTTAGGAAAAGTACAACAACTAAAGTAAACTAATTATTGTGGACTATAAAGTCATTTTTTAAGGATAAATAATTTTATTATTTAATTGACATAGGGAGATTAGGGTTAGTGATTTTGGCTTGATGAAGATTATAAAATAAGCCTTTTGGGAGTGGTGAAGACACATAGGGAGAGAGTGATTCTATCTATAGCGAGTGCCTTAGATTAACTATATTGTAGAGGGGGAAGAGTGCAGGTGGATTTGAGAGCATTTCTAAAAGGTTGAATTGTTGGAGATTGCAAGGCCAAATTGCTAAAGTGAGAAGGAGGATGATTTGTTATAGAGGCATATTTTCGAAAGCTGAATTTTGTTGAGGTGCAGAAGTTGTTCGAGGGGAAGGTGTAGGGTTGAGTTGTTGGTGAGAGGTGGGCTGAAATAATCTAGGCCAAATTTCTTCAAAGGCTAATTTTCAATGGGCTAAAATTCCTTAGGCAGAATTCTTCCAGTGAGGCTGAGTTATAGGTTCTAGTCAACGCATATTTCCTCGTAATTTATTTGTGGGTTGAAAATATAATTGTATTGAGATTAATTAATGATGGATAATTGTTGTGGGCGTTTATCTATTGTAAAGTGTGGTTGATCGACTTCTAACTTTATTTCCACTACATATGAGCTTCTAGAAGTTACAATACCAATGATTTTATTTTTCAACAATTCATAATTTCTTTGGATAATAAATTAAATTGTTGGGAATAAATAATTATTGCAAGAAAATAAATCTAGGCTAGTATTAGGATATTTAACATGGTATCAGAGCTCTAGAAAACTATGAAAAAAACTCCAAGATCATTAGTATTTGCGGCAAAAAATTTCTTTTTTTTTACGACAACAAAATTATTTTTAATTTTGCAACTAGGGTTTTATGGCCAAAGTCGATTTGTGAGATGGCATCACTGAGTAGTTTGCGATATGAAGACACATTGGATGGGCCCATTAAATTTAGTGCCTAGAAAAACTGAATGGTTTGTGGATTTGTGAACACATATATCTAGGCTCCTCCATATCCAAACCAAGCAATCAAGCACAATCAAAAAGATGTGAAAGCAATGCGCATAATTTTGGATGGTGTGAGGAATCACATTATTCCTCACATATCATGGAAGGATAGAAGATGTCACATATAGGTATCCCTCATTGGTCTTTATTATAGCACAAACAAAAATAGGAAGATGGTGTTGCATAAAAAATTGAATAGCATTAGGATGAACAAATCAGAGACGGTAACATCTTACCTCACAAGGATCTAGGAAACTCGTGATAATATTTTAGTTGTTGGGGAGGTTGTGAATGATTTAGAGATTGTAAATGTGGCTTTGAAAGGATGTGCCAAGTATTTGAGCACCTTTGTGAATGGGATCTTGGCTAGGAAATAGCTTCCTAATCGGAGATGATTGTGAGATGATTTCATCCAAAAGGAAATATGGGAGAATTCATTAATCGAAGGACAGTGAAGGAGTGGTGAAGAGAAAGAGGAGCTTGCTCTTGTTGCACAAGAAAAAAAGGGCAAAGGGAAGGACAAGTAGAACTAGAGTAGAGATGGACCTTCACAGCGTAAAAAGGAGAAGGGCATGAGCAAAGTAAAGTGCTTTGCATGTCACAAGTTTGAACATTTTTCCAATTAGTGTCCAAACAAGAAGAAGGGAAAGGAAAAGAAAGTTGTGGTAGTCACTGATCAGATGGAAGAGTTTGCTAAAAACTTCGAGAATAACTTCACCTTGGTGTGATGTCTTTTTAGAACCATAACGAGAGGTGTCTGGTGTGTGGACAGTGGAGCATGTCGTCACATGATAGGATATCGAGATATTTTCACCAACATGACGAAGGAGCCCAAAGACATGCACATAGAGCTTGGTGATAATACCAAGTATGCAATAGATGGTAGTGGTAGCATTGAGTTTTAGATGAACTCGAGAGATATCATGGAGGTGAATTTAGGGTTGTTTATACCAGGTTTGGAGAAGAATCTCCTATCAGTTTCGGCCATGGAAGATAGAGGACTAGAGGTCATCTTAATGGGAGGTGAAGTAGTTGTTGGGCCAAAAGGAGTTGATCCTAGTAAGAGGCAAGTAATTGGGAGAAGGGAGAATAATCTCTATCTACTAAAAGGACAATTAGTGAAGGCTCTCATACATGAGAGTGACAGCCAGAGTGATGTTTGGCATAGAAGGATGGGACACCTCCACTAAAAGGTTCTTCCTATGTTATGAAGAATGGTTATAGGTTTTCCAAATATTAAGGTGGAGAAAGGAATGTTCAAGGGGTGTGTTTTTGGCAAGCATACCAAGGTTGTGTTTCCCCACAGTGAGACCAAGTCCAAGGGTATGTTGAACTTGGTGCATTAAGACATTTTTGGTCCTATTTCAGTGGAATCAATCACTATGTCATTGTACTTTGTGACATTCATAGATGATTTTTTCAAGAAGACTTAGATCTACTTCTTGAATACCAAGGGTAAGGTCTTCAGTCAGTTTCAGGAAGTCAAAGCTCTAGTGGAGAACTAGACCAAGAAGAATATTAAGGTGTTGAAATCGAATAATGGGGACTAGTATACCTCCAATGAGTTCCAAGATTTTTGTAGGGAAATAGGGATAAAGAAGGAGCTCATGGTACCTTAAAACCCTTAACAGGATTGCGGTTGCCAAAAGAAAAAACATAACCATAATTGAAGTTGGGAGGGAAATGATTTATAACCAATAATTGCCTATGTTTTTGTGGACGAAGGCTTGTAATACAATTGTATATCTATAGAATAGGAATCCTCATAGAGTGTTAGAGGATATGGCTCCTGAGGAGATGTTCACAGTAGTGAAGCCAAAGGTAAGTCATCTAATCATATTTAGTAGTCCAATTTATGTTCACACTCCTATAGAGAAAATGACTAAGCTATTGCCCTTATCAGAAGGGGGCATATATGTGGGCTACAATGAGGTCTCAAAGGCCAAGTCTACATTCCAGTACAGAGAAAATTTATAGTCAATTGAGATGTCAAATTCAATGATGGAAATACCTTTAGGAGGTCTCATGTGAGAGAGATAGCAGGGGTATAGGATCAAGAGAAAGATTCTCATAAGCTTGCTCATGGACCAGCAACACCAATAGCAGGGACACAATGTGTCGATTTAGAGGAGCGAGATGTGCTTTCAAGTTCTACCAAGAGGAGGCTGATATGGGCCAAGAAAACCTCAAGGGATGTTAAGGAGCATGTGGAGGATCCTAGTAGCACTTTCAAGCAAAGTAAACCACATGTGATATTTTACATTTATTTGGCCTTGTAGAGCAGTATTAGTGAGTCTAAGCCTTCTACTTTTGAGGAGGTTGTAGATGTGTAGGTATGGAGGGATGCCATGGTGGACGAGTATAGCTACATCATGAGGAATGATGTGTGTGACATAGTGCTAAGACCGAAGGGAAAGTCGATGGTCACTTTTCAATGGATCTATATGTTGGAAAAAGTGTAACTAGGTCTTTTCTTCATGACATTGTATTATGATTTTTGTAAAACAAGAAAATGAATGTATTTCTTGTTGCATGGGTTTCATGAGCAAACTTTATTTATTTAGTGGCTCCCATTAAGAGCTTTAGGATTTAGTTTAAAGATTCAATGTCATGCTCTTCTGGAGCCTATGTGTAATGTTTAAAAGTCTATAAAAAGGTCTAAAACAGCCCTCCAAGACAAGCACAATCCTCCTGAAGACATCAACCAACAAAACGATGAAGAAGAGCAACTATGTCGACCTCAAAATATATATTAATGTCAAGTCAACTCAAATAATAGACACATCCTTTCACTGTGACATGTCAACTTATTTAGGGAAATAGAACCACTATAAATACCCCACTGAGGTCACCATAGGAGACACAGAAAAATTCGGACAAGTCTCTTTAATTTCGAATGGGTGCAGGCAGCTAAGAATCTTGGACAAGATATAATGGTACAAGACACTCGGATAAGGGCGACAGTTCAACATTTCGTATGGAGGAGGATTACCATAGCTTTCGGATGAGTATCACAGTGACATCTTCGCATATATCCCTGATGTCTTGGCCTAGTTAAAAGGTCACAACAATATAGTCTCAACATAGTTGCAGCAGGCCTCGGTGCAAGGACGAGATAGCTCTAGTCTTGATGAAGAGCAAAGTGCAAAATTATACATAGCCATAGTCTCAACGTACATAATCTTATCTCGGCATACACAATCATGATGCAATCATGATCTCGGTGGTATTCCAATGAAGATATCAGTGGCACAACTATGATACAACAGTGATCTCAGTATAGCTCTCATTCATGTATATAAATATCTCGTTGTGATGTTGAAAATATTGATGAAGGAACATTCATGGAGAAGCAACAATGAAGATCTCAATGGTAAAGTAGTAATGGCTTCAATGGTGCAGCATAATGATGATTTCAGCAGTGACAACGAAGAGAGTTGATGTCTTGGTCTTGGAGTGGCATAGTAGGTCAAGGGTCATGGTCTTGGTATTCGTCAATTGGAATCTCTATAAGAAGAATTTTGTGTGGGTTTTCCTCTCCAAGAGGAAGAAGTTTTGGCCCCAGAAGAAAGCCAACATCGTGTGTTCTTGTCTCTTTGGTTTTCTAGCTATTTGATGAAGTAATAAATACACACACTAATGATATCAAGAAAATATTGTGCTAATAAGCTAAAGGTAAAATACCTCACAAATAGTTATCATGCTAAGAAGAATCTCATTAACTATAATTTTCCCAAAATTCTTCAACATGGTATCAGAGCTAAGGTGCTGAAGTCAAAGGAAGGGCAGCAAAGATACATTCAAGAATCAAGTCTCAAAAACATTCAAAGATCAAGTCTCAAAAACTTTCAAGGATCAAGCTTCAAGAAGGGCATCAAAGAAAGGTTGAAGAGCTTTGTCAAGATTGAAGAATTAGTCTACAACAGTAAGAACATTTGTCTCCACAGTCATCATCAAAAGGCCACCAAGACCCTCATCAATTTGTATAAAAATTGAGGTAACTCAAAGGACCTCAAAAACAAGGATCACATCATCTTGGAACAAGTTGAAATCTTAGAAGCAGTGCTAATATATACTACAAAAGAAGGAAAAGCATATTGAAGGCAAGAAGGCATTATCATCTTGAAGGTTATAAAATCAAGCAAGGATCATCTCCTTGCCCTAGAAGATCATCTAAGGAAGAAAAAAATCATCATCATCAAAAGGAGAAGCCTCTTCTATTGAGGAAAGACTCTCTCACTCAAAAGAATGTCATCCAAGAAGAAGAACTAGTATATCTTCTTCAATCATCATCAAAGCAATCAAGGTGAAGATTTCATCCTCACATGACAAGTAAGTATCTTTTCAATTTATAAATTTGGTTAAATGACTTCATGAATTGTAAGTACATCTATAGGTTGATGGGTCATCAAGATTCCTTTCATGGAGAAGAAGGATATGCATATTCCTAAAAGTAGTTGAAGTCATTAAACATATCAAAAGGTCTCCTCTGAATTTATGGATAGGGATATTTATGAAAGATCCCCTCACATAGCAATATTGGAGACATCAAAGTGATGTAGATGATAAACTCATTCTCTTAAGGTGAAATGAAGAAGTTCACATGAAATCTAATATGCATGAAAGTAAAAGGTATCAAAGGATGTAGGATATCTTCATAAGGTCTTATATACATGATCTAGGAAGGGCGATAACCATCATTGATCTATAATACACTAACAAGGTAACAAGTATCCATGGGATAAGGAAGTTACCTCATTCGACAACTTATGGTCTCTATGATAAATAGAGAAAGACAAGTTGATGTAAAAAATATTGAAGGTTAAAGGACTAAAACATGTGCTGAAAGGAAAGGAAAGTTTGGTCCTCAAGCAAGGCAGAATAAGTATAGCTAATATTCAATGCTATGGAAATATTTTGAAAGATCATATCACCAAATAGATGGAGGAAGCTAAAGAAAATGGCCAAGGAAAGAGGGAGTAACAGATATTTACTACGATTAGGATAGTATCCCTCACAAAATGATCCTATCATAAGATTTTGTTATAGTATATGACAATGATAATAAGATGCATCGTGGCATCATGGAAGCATTAGAAACAAGAGCTCGTGACATCACCATGGGAATCATGAAGGACAAAATCCATGGCAAAGAAACATGTAGGGTATATCTCTTGAGAATCTCAGTGGACATTACAGGAAAGGAAGAAGTCATCCAGGACAAGGCTTATCATACATCAAGTCAAAAAGGAAACATTTTCCAAATGGAGATATACAAATATCCTCAAGATACTCTGATATAATCCTCATTGAAGGGCTCACTAATCTAGAGGAAAAGCAAGTGTTTCATTTATAACTCCAACTTGTGGAATTTGTAGATGATGTTAAGGTGACATAAGAGAAGAAGCATATCAAGGGGTTGAAGAGACTTCAATCAAGGAAGCTGCTGAAAGAAGCCTAGATGACCTAAAGGTAAAGTAAGGTATATATGTTTGTTTAATATTATAATGTCATGTCACATGGTTGCAGGTAACATGGATCATTACTTCTATCTCGAGAAGCATGATCAAGAGAAAAGGGATCTCTTCCTCTGAAAGAAGGCACAAGACACGCTAGATGAAATAAACATAGTAGGTCCTCATATAAAGTATGAGGTGGTTGACCACAATTAAGAAACTTTGATTAAAATCACCTGGGAATGGAATGTGTGGTGAAGGAAGAGATCGTGAGATATGAAACCATAACGAAGGCAATCAACATCCAAAAGACTAAAGAGACTTGACTAGGAAATTTCCCATAAAGTTATGAAGACTTTGATGGAAAGGATGAAGATCCTTGACAATAGATATCCTTGGGAGATGTGTCAACATGAATGCAAGATGATGATAACTACAAGAAGATGTCATGATGAAGAGCCATCTCATAAGGTATGACTTTATTTAATATGTTTTGGTTTCTGGAAAAATATTTGGATAAGTTCATGCAGGGCTAATCAAACAAGAGTTGTAAATACAAGTACAACTAGCATTCATGTGGAGCATAAAAAATTATGTTGAAGAAGTAGCCATATGAAAATTTAAAGGTTCCATATATGAATAAGGCCACTTTCTAGGAAGAAAGGAATGACATGACGAACTAAGGAGGAAAGTGATCAATGGTTGATTCCCTACAAGGAATAAGCTCAACTGAATTTCATGACATCAAGGAGAGAAGTTGGTCAAGCAGTTGAAGGACCCACAAAGAAGAAGTTGTTGATGTATCGAAGAGTCCCTAGCTAAGAGGAAGCTTGGGCAAGTTTCTGATCAGAGGAAACTTAGGCATATCTTCCCCCATTGAGAGGGAGAGATAAACACAACATTCTTGTCTTCACTCTAGAAGAAGGAATGGAGGATTGGGTAATCATCTAACATTCGAAGCTCTTTGAGGATGTGTAGGGCATCCAAGACAAGAGTAGGCGAGAGGACCAATATTCTTTGAGGGTTGGGAACCCAATATAAGACTAGTCCTAGAAGTTCATACTCAATGAACACGTGCGTGGGTATGTACCTTGATAGACAATGATGAAGGTGTTTATAATCATTGGTCTCACTGACATTGTGCTCTGATCTAATAAGAGATAGAGTTGTCAATCAAGGCCTTGTTGTGGAAACATTGTTGGTTACTATGATGATATATAGAAGGGTTAGCAATCTAATTCTTCTTATGAGAAATTATTCAGATTGAGAATGACCAAGTACCATCATGAATACCTCCCTAATTAAGGGGAGCGTTGGAAAAAGTGTAACTAGGTTTGGCCTTCATGACATTGTATTATGATTTTTGTAAAACAAGAAAATGAATTTATTCCTTGTTACATGGATTTCATGAGCAAGAAATTTATTTATTTAGTGGCTCCCATTGAGAGCCTTAGGATTTATTTTAAAGAGTCAATGTCATTCTCTTCTTGAGCCTATGTGTAATGTACAAAAGTATATATAAAGTTCTAGAACGGTCCTCCAAGACAAGCACAATCCTCTTGAAGACATCAGCCAACAAAACGAAGAAGAAGAGCAGCTATGTCACCCTCAAAATATACATTAATGTCAAGTCATATCAAATAATAGACACATCCTTTCACTGTGACATGTCAGCTTATTTAGGGAGACAGAACCACTATAAATAACCCACTGAGGTCACCACAGGAAACATAGAAAAATTCGGACAAGGTAAAGTAGTACAGGACACTCGGATAAGGTAAACAGTTTAGCATTTCGTATGGAGGAGGATTAAAATAGCTTTCGGATGAGTATCATAGTGATATCTTTGCATATATCCTTGATGTCTCGGCCTAGTTAAAAGGTCACAACCATACAGTCTCAGCATAGTTGCAACAGGCCTCAGTGCAAGGAGGGCATAGCTATAGTCTTCGTGAAAAGCACAGTGCAGAAGTATACACAGTCATAGTCTTGGCATAAATAATCTTATCTCGGCATACACAGTCATGATACAATCATGAACTCAGTGGTATTCCAATGAAGATACCAGTGGTGCAACTATGATACAACAGTGATCTCAGTGTAACTCATTCATGTATATAAAGATCTCGTTGTGATGTTGAAAAGCTCGATGAAGGAACAGTCATGAAGTAGCTAGAATGAAGATCTTAGTGGTAAAGTAGTAATGGTTTCAATGGTGCAACATAATGATGATCTCAGCAGTGACAACGAAGAGGGTTGATGTCTTGGTCTTGGAGTGGCATTGTAGGTCAAGGGTTATGGTCTTGGTATTCGTCAAATGGAATATCTATAGGAAAAATTTTGTGCGGGTTTTCCTCTCCAAGAGGGAGAGGTTTTGGCCCTGGAAAAAATCCAACATCGTGTGTTCTGTCTCTTTGTTTTGCTAGCTATTTGATGAAGTAAGAAATACACACACTAATGATATCAAGAAAAGATTGTGCTAATAAGCTAAAGATAAAATACCTCACAAATAGTTATCATGCTAAGAAGAATCTCATTAACTATAATTGCCCAGATTCTTCAACACTGTAATATCAAACATGCAGTTGATCGCTATGTCGAGAAGTACAAAGCAAGCTTCATGGAGAGAGGGTTCTCCTAGAAGGAGGGAGTGGAATAGGAGGATACATTTGCACATGTCGCCAAATATGCATCCATTAGAGCAGTCATGTGAATTTATTTAAAGATGGAATTGGGGATACATTAGATGGATGTGAAGATTGTTTTCCTTAATGGGGTGATTGAGGAGGTGTATATTGAGCGGTCTCAGGTTTTTGAGGTGCATGGGAGAGAATCTCATATGTGCAGGTCGAAGAAGGCCCTTTATGGGCTGAAGTGGGATCCACGTGCATGGTACACCAAGCTCAATGGATGTCTTCTTGGTTTGGGCTTCATCAAAAGTGAAGAGGACTTCAACTTGTACTATGTATGTTTTGAAGGTGAGTCGCTCATCTTGGTCCTTTATGTTGAAGATCTTTTCTTCACAAGATCAAAGAAACTCATAGAAATGTGCAAGGAGGACCTTTCTTCGAAGTTAGAGATGAAGGACATCGGCTTGATGCATTACTTTTTGGGATTGGAGGTGTGGCAGTAGCCTAGAGAGATTTTCGTTGGGAAAGACAATTATGCAATGGAGATATTGAGGAGATTTAGGATGGAGGATTGGAGGCCTATGTCTACATCGATTATCACTAACTTAAAGAAGTTGAATGCTTCTAAGGGCGAGTTGGTGGATCCCACATTGTATAGGAAGTTGATATGTTCCTTAATGTATCTAGTCAACACCAAGCCATATATCTATTTTGTTATAAACACACTCAACCAATTAATGGTGGAGCCAAGACAGGTTCATTAGGTGGCAGCAAAGCATGTGTTGAGATACCTACGAAGTACATTAGACTTTGGGCTCAGATATTTTGGAGTTGGTGAAATAAAATTGTAGGGGGGCATAGATTTTGATTGGGCAGGGAGTGTCACCGACAAAAAATCCACATCTAGATATTATTTCATCTTGGGATCAACCATGACCTTGTGGTACATTACGAAGCAATAATCAGTTGCATTTAGTTCAATATAGCCAGAGTACATAGCAGTGAACATGGAAAGTTGTGAGGCAATATGGTTTCACAAGATTTTACAAGATAATTTGGTCTAGAGATAGATCCAATGGTGATTCACTTGGACCATCAAAGTTGTATTAAGCTCTCTGAGAATCCTAATTTTCATGATTAGTCCAAGCATATCAAGATTAGATATCATTTCTTCAAAGACAAAGTCCAAAGAGGTGAAGTGACATTGCAATACATTTCATAGAGGAGAAGGTGGCAAATATTCTCACTAAACCTTTAGTGAAAGGGAAATTGTGAAGTACAGAGACAAGTTGGGGTAGTGGAGAATCCCTTCCTTACTAGGAGGGAATGTTGAAGGTTGTGATAGCTTTGAAAGGTCTTCTACATAGGCTTTGGTGTCTTAGCATGTAGAAGATGATTTATTTCCTCTTTAGGTGCTTTCTTAGTGATTTATGTCTTCTTTCCTAAGTCTAACTTAGAAAAAATACAATAATTAAAGTCAATTAATTATTGTGGACTATTAAGTCAATTTCTAAGGATAAATAATTTAATTATTTAAGTGACTTACAAATGATCTCAATCGTTGACCTTCTAGATCTTATATAAGGGAGATTAGCATTAGGAATTAGGGTTTGATGAAGATTATAAAATAATCATTTTGGGAGACGTGAATACACACAAGGAGAGAAAGTGATTTTCTTTAGAGCAAGTGGCTCAGCATGACTGAAGCGTAGAGGAAGAGTGCAAGTGAATTCGAGAGCATTTCCAAGAGGCCGAATTGTTGGAGATTGCAAGGCCAAATTATTGAAGTGAGAAGCATGTCGATTTGTTGGAGAGGTCAATTTGCTAGAGCCATATTTCTTTAAAGGCTAATTTCTAGTGGGTCTAATTCTCATTGTGGGATAAAGTTACAAATTCTAATGAATGCATATTTCCTTATAATTTCTTTGTGGGTCGAAACCTTGATTTTCCTTAGATTAATTAATAAAATAGAATTGTTGTGGGTGTTTATCTGTTGTAATGTATGATTGATCTCTCTCTAATTTTATTTCCGCTACATATAAATTTATATAAGTTACAATACTAGTGATTTTAATTTCAACAATTCAAAATTTACTTGGATAATAAAAATAAATTGTTGAGAATAAATGTCTCGAGAAAATAAATTTTGGCTAGTATTAGGAGATTTAACATTGGCATCCATGTTGTAAAAAAAGTGTTTTTATAAAATATTTAGAGTGATTTAAACAAATAAAAGAACCATTTTTTACCCTGGTCATACCAGGGGAAGGAAAAAGAAAACTTCCTTGCCTTAACTTTGTGTTGGCAAATAGAAACTCTACTTGGTAGAGTTCTCAATAAGAAGCAAGCCAAGAATTCTAATGTATTTGCAATCCTTATGGATGTGAAGCGGGTTCAAAGAAATTAGTAAGTTTGTCTTGAGGGAATGGATGCTCGTCTAGCCCATATCAAGAGTCATATTCCATGTATCACGGCTTCGTGAGCTCCCCTAAGATCTAGTGCTCAGGATCCCGCTTCGATTACATATTCAGATTCATAGATTGGGTAATGGTTGTTGGTATTTTTGTGTTGGGTGATTTTATTCTATACAGATTAGTAATGCTTCTATGGTTAATATTTTTGAGATTTTGGACTAATTATTCTATAGGCAAGTGGTCAAAAACACTGGGTTTCCCACAAGGCAGGTTGAGACCACTTGTCAATCATATTGGTTTAGATGTATGGCATATATATGTATTTTTTCATATGTTAATGTGAGCCAATACGAAACAACTTACCAAAAAAAAACATTTTCTATTTTAAAAAAATAAAATTCACATTATACTACTTTAAAATTTAAAATATATATATATATGTGTGTGTGTGTGTGTGTTTTTTTATTATTTTGTTTAGAGTGGTGATGATTTTATATACCATAGCTAAACAAATGTTGCAATTTTAATGTTACATTGAAAAAGGTTCAAGTTGTCTTAGACTAAGATTACAAATGCATTATAACTTTAACCACAGTGATTTAGTTATTGATCTTTAAGGTTTTTTCTAGTCATAATATTTGGGTTTTAATGGCATGGTTGAAAATGTCAGAGTTTAAGGTTTTTTTTGTACTTGTTATATTTGATCTTTAATGCCATGGTTGAAACATGTTCGAATTCTAAGGTTTTCAAAGCCATGATGTTTGGTTTTTAATGTCATGGTCGAAAAACATTGAAATTTTAACCTTAAAAAAAAAGAGTGATGCATTATCACCACTATTCGATATGGAGGTATTTTTCATATTGTTTTACACAAAAGTATGGATTTTTGGGGTTCGAGTTCTCATTTTGAGGTCACAATTATCAGTAAGTTAATAACTTTTTTATAATTTATTTTGTCCACATATTAACTCATTCAATTATAATAATACTAAACATAACCACTGCAATGTGATGAACAATATACTTAATACTAATAATGAATTTTTCATTTCCATAATTTTCAAGTGCGGACCTTCAACCTCATGTAATTAATTTATCTAAGATTTTAGTATAAATACTAGTGATAGGTGTGTCTATTTTTTTTTAATCCACCTATTAACTCACTTCAAAATGAAGTATGTTAATTATTGGATGAAAACAAAAAATAGTAGATAAGGAAAATGGATTTGTTGGTTGAAGTATTCAAAGAAACCTTGAAAATGGTCATTATAACAATCAATGGTATTGATCCAACAACTATAGAATGTTTTTTAGGAGTGATGCATTTGATAGTAACGTGTGATAATGCACAAGATATCTAAGGGGTGATCTAGATGGTGATACCTAGTGTTTACTATAGGTTTCCTCAATGTTAAAGGTACTTATGGTCAACTTCACTCTAGCAAAATCCTTAGAGAATGTGTGTATGTGCTTATTTATGTAGAGGATTCTACCGAGAAATATGGAAATAGTTATGTTGTTTCATCCTTTCAATGGGTTGATGGCTAGGTATATAAAGTCTTTGGTTAATGTTTTGAATATACAAGTTAAATAGGAATGCTTATCCGAGAAGAGGAAGGAGTTTGAGCATCTTTGAATATAAATTCTAGAGCATAAAAAAAAAATTACAGTTTTGTTGACTTATTTTTATGCCCCGCCACCATCTCTTTGTACTATATACCATATCCTAAAAATCATGTACTTGGTCATTTTTCTACAAACATCATGTGTGGATATATCTCATTGCCCCACAATCTGCACATACTTCTTTATGCGCACTATTTACCACAACCTCATACACTTAAGTCATTTTAATGTGTGAAAAAAAACTACATAACCCAACCCTCCTCACATCTCCCCCATCGCACATCCATTTTCTCCACACAATTCAACTTTCTGCATATACTTTTCTCTGCACAAGTAATATATTGCACATATTAAAGCTCCATACATGACATGCCATAAAAGCCACTTCGCCACCTTTATTCCATACTTAGTGGAAGTCATTTGTTTGCTCCTTTTGAGACTAATTGAAATATCCTTTAAGAAAGTTTGATCCTCAAGGTAAAAAGAGATGTTTGATATCGTACCATGTGAATTACCTAGCAACGCACCTCTTAAATACTTTCCACAAGTTATTAACCTCTCATTATCAATTCTTGCATGGCCCAATGACGGTGGTACATGAATACATAACTTCTTACTAAATGCCTTTATAAAATTAGGATTTGACAACTAAGAGTTCTACCAAAGCCTCATTGTATTCCTAAGTACATTGAAGAAATAAGTAAGATGGCGACAAAAAGGAAGAAGCAGCCAATTTGTGGGGATGGATCCAACTCACTATCTCATCATGACAAGAAATTCCATTGACCATTAGCATATCGGTGGTATTCAAATTTGACTCCAAAGTAGAAGAAAAATAAAAAGATATGGAGTACAAAATTACGTAACATTGCATGCATCCCAAATGTATTTGAATTAAGGGAATAAAACTAGTGTGTCTGTCAATTTGACGTCAAGACTAGGACTTTGCCTAAAGGAGAACCCAATTCCATGAACCCCTAATTTTTCCAGAAAGATATTGAACCTACAAAAGCCCACTAAGAAGTTGAAGTTACCTAAGGCTGACACCTTTCTAGATTCTCAAGGTGGTAGAATGAATATCATTCAAGAATTCATATCGTTTTCTGCACAAGTCCCATTCAACATGTCTTTTATCGATATGTCTATACTCGCAGAGCCTTATAGAGATTTTTCCTAGTTATTTTCTCGGGTCACAGGACTAGAAATTACCACTAATGTAACCAAGTCAGTTTTGTACATACTTTATTTTTCTTTGAAAAAGGATGTCGTATTTAACTAGGTGAAATTCATTTCAAATGAGGTTTCCTTTCAATTAGTTAATTTCCTCAAGACCCAACGATTCTTTGTGATAGCTTACTTGGTGATGGCCATTGTTTCTTGCAATTCATTCCGAATCTACCCCACAAAAGTAATTTGAATCTTAACATAGAGCCAATGTAATTGTAGTATCCCACCATGTGGAGGAATGAGCCCCCCTTCCATTTTTATCAAGTTGAAGAACTATTTTTCAAAGAACTCAATCATCTAGTAACAAGGCAAGAGCCTAGGAGAATATCCTCAAAGGTCTAGAAGTTATTATGTGGCAAAGGGATACATGAGAAAAAAGAAGATTCATTCTATCCAAATTCCTTAATACTTTAGAGGTGAAAGTAAGGTGACCTAAAGAACTTTGGAACTCATTTTAGTTATTAGGCTTGAAAGGATAATATCCTTATAGATACTCCTCTAGTTTGAAGGGCTTAGGAGTATATGGTGTTAAGAGGTCCTTTAGATCTAAAGCTACATCTACTACAATACTAAATTTCTTTGATGGGTCATCCATTTTCTTAGACAATTAACTAACTAAATTATCTAGACTATCTCATTTTAATAGAGCTATGTGCAAATCTACAAGATGTTTTTTAATATGTATCACATCAACTACCACATTGTTTAGATACTATATCATACAAGTAGTCTAATCATTTTCCATAATTCTAGAGTCTAACTTTAGTGTATGGCCCGTCATCTAGAGGCTTCATGTAATGTATGAATTCTAAATATGAGATCAAAGTCCCATATTTGAAGCTTGGGGTATAATTCAAAGGATCCAAAAATCATTTTGGAAGCTTTCTTTCTATTACATTAGCTTTTATCTCAAAAAAGGAATGTCAACATTTTACTAACTTTATCCTTGTCAACGTGATCATAAAAACTATTTAAAAATTCTATACAAACAACACAATGTCTATGTTGACCTAGACGCTTCTCTTTTTTTGTATTGCTAGAACTAGGTATGCCTTTCAGATTCTTTTAACAATGTTAAGACATCAATCTAATGATAGATTGCAAATATTTATGATATGTTACATCCATTCCCTTGCTAACCCTCATTTATTATGGTTGTCCTTCCTTGTTTCCTCTATCTACTCCCTATTTACTTAGCTTGTGATTGATTTCTCTTTATTGTATCTCTCTGTCTATCCTGATGATGTACCTCAGTTGATGGTCTAAAGCTTTGAGAAAATTAAAAATGGATCCAACATATCTAGAAATCAGTGCCATCAATGGCACTCCTAACAAAGGTCTCAAATCTGAAATAGATCTAATCAGTTGATTCTTTTTCTTTTGCATACTTTGTGGATGAATTTCCATACAAAACAGACCATCATTTTTGGTCATCGTCTTTATGTGGACCTAATTTGTTAGTGGGTTCTAGTGACAAACAAATTGCCTTGCTTGCAATGATTCTCGGAATTAGTCTTTTAGGATTTTCTAATTCCTTACATTTTTCTACTAAGGATGTATATTGGTACTTCCATTCAATTGATATACTTAACTCAGTGAAATCTACCATAATGGGTGATGCATTTCCTAGGCCTACCACAACACTTTCTATCCAAAAACAATAAAGTCAAGGTGAAGTAGAGGCATTGTGGAGGTAACTTAGTGAAGAACAACATTGGTTTATACTTGGTTTCATTGGCTTCCTAAAGATATATGGAATCCTTGTAACTAGATAGAGGCTTATCATAATTCTTAGATGTAGGGGTCATTGAGGGAAACAACAAACAAGGGCATGATAAAAGACCAGACGACACCCTTATGCAGGGGTATCGAAAAACCACCAATGAGAGAATCTTGAAAGAAGTTGTGACACGGGTTAATTATACAACAAATCATCATAATATTAAGGCAAGGGTTAACCAAAGGGGTTGATTCCAAATTAAATTAGACCAATGTGAAAATTAGAAAACTTGTAATCTAATTCATATCTGATATCTTGATTTATGGTGATGGGAACTTGATGAACAAGTTGGTCAAGTGATAAAGAAACATTAGTTGAAGTATAGTGGATGCTTGTGGAAGCACAAAATTTTCAAATAGGCATGTCATAGACTTTTGAGGCTGGGATATGAGGTAGTTTCCAATTAGGATTGGATTCAACCTCTTGAACTGTGAAGACAAACTATTTGTGATTGGTCTACTTCTATCATTAGAACTTTTTGTGATTTGTCAATCAAAATTAGGAAAAGAATAATGAGAATTAGTTTCGAAATTCATTATACTAAAATAGCAAAATAGAGAGTTAATATCAACAAAAAGTTCAAATAAGCTAGGGGCACAAAAATGAGACTTACATGGCCCAAGGTGCCTCTCCATGACATTGGGGGTCCTTCAACTATTTTGGACCATATATAACTACCCTTTTTGCTACATCTTTATTGTGGGCTCTATGTGTTTATCTTAGCGCATAAGTGACTCTTATACCAACTTCCCTCAAGACAATATTAGCGCCACCTCCTTTTGAAATTTTGAACCATATGATATTAAATTACTTAGACAAAAAATAGAAGACACAATTTGAATGAAAACATTAATCTGACAATTATTTTTATTCCAATCCTCAACATATTGTAGCAAATTACAACCACCATTAAGGAATACTTTGTAGAATGACAAAAAGATACAAAGTTCAAACAGGAGGGAGCTCCCAAAGGATTCTAGAGTGATAGAAGACTTTATGAACACCCAAGGGTCTTTTCACTAGGGGCATGCTCTAGCACTCAACCTAAGACTCAGACACCCATACATAGACTCAAATTTTCTCTCCTTTCAAATGCTTCAAAATCAGGCTTCTCCATTTCTTTCTAACTTCTTAATTGGTAACAATTATTGGGAGGACCTACAACTGGATTTCAAAGATGTTGACACATGACAATCTAATCACATCATATGGAGGGTGCTTAGGGGACCACCCCAACATTATCTCATCCAATAAGATCATAGAAGGCGTGAGGGTAACTCCAACAAGATGGTGTCCCCTATGGATCATATTATTTACAAAGTGGAGCTATTATGATGCAACCCATGACATGACATGCACTCATAGTTACATACTGGAGCTAATATAGTGTGCCCCATGATGCTTTCCAAAATATGTTATTTAGTTACATTAGTCTGTGTTAGGCGCATCAAACATGTATCCATCAAACGAATCAAAATCCAATATATTGTCATCTGAGTACATGAATCTTAGTGAGATTATTGGTGGTGGTGTAAAATAATGGTTGAATGGAGATGCAACCTTTCTAGAGGGACAACTTCATTGGAGACTATGATATTGGAGGAGAATTTTGGTCTTACTCTCTAACATATTTCAAACAATGTGCAAGGTTCTTATATCAAATGTAGATGATTATCATTGAACTTGACATCAAAGGTAAGCCATGCATTTTATTGTCTACCAATTAGCATCTTGGATTACAACAAATGTATGAGGAGCACTCTTGTTGCCTGAAATTCTAGCATTCTAGGACAAATCGGGTCCATGCATAGGCACAAAAAAACATATTATTTTCATGTATTTCTAGTATATCTCACTATGCAGAGTGTTCGTTGAGAGGGGATCGATTTACGGAGCTCTACAACTACAATGGTAGCCCCTCGTTATCATCTTGCAGGGAGGACTTTCTTCCAGGCTTGCAATAGTTCAGTTGAAGGCATTCTCAGGTCTGCAGGTGTCCCCTCTCGTCTGGAGAAGGAATCAAGTCTAGAAAGGGGTTCCTTAGGGTTTTTACTTTCGCAAAAAGGGTTTCACTTGTCTCAATTTCACCTGCAATCTCCAGGACTGCATGGTCGGGGCAATGTCCACCAGTCATCCCTTCTCAGATGTGAGCCATGGTCCCTCTTGTAGCAATGGGACTACGAGGAGATGGCTAGGGTTCCTGGCACACCATGCAATGCCGCAGACGCATTGCATCAACCAGACTAGTCAGAGACATACCCTGGCAACAGATCCGCCCACAAGACGGTGAGAGAGTGCATATGGGTCGGGGGGCCTGCTGCATCCCAGTTTTCAACAAGACAGGGGAGGTCACACGCAAATATATGGAGGCTAACAATAGCAAACCCAATAAAACTTGACGCAGAGACTAAGTACTTAAAAAATGACCGATACAAACCAAATCCGGAGGAACCATGGTGCGGACAGAATACAAAAATCAGTGGTGTGTTGGGGTTTACAGAAAAAATGCCCAATCCAACGGATCGTGGCACCAAAATGGTTGTTTCAAACTGCATGGGTGAAGATCTGATACAAATCTTCATCAAATTGATAGGGCGCAGACACCATTGCATGCGGCTCAAAAAGGGGATGAATATTCAAGATTTAAAGAAGGAAATCCAGATTCAACTTGGAACCCCCACCAAATACCAAAATCTGATATATATAGGACGTAGTCTACAGGATTTCCATACACTTCAGGAATATGGTATCATCAATGATTCAACCATCATTCTTAATCTGAGACTACGTGGTGGATGCAATGGAGCCAGCTCAAAAAATACAGGTTCCTTTCATGACGCAGTCAAAGGAAAGGAAAAAATGCAACACAAATCAGCATCAGCACCAGAGCTACCAGGTCCCTATATGGTGGAACAAAAATTGGAATCCCAAATGCTCCAAGTAACTCTGTCAGAGGTAAATAATATACACATTGATCTATCCAAAAATGCTGTCATTTGTAGATTTAATGGTTTCTGGCCAAAATCCGACGCTCTGCTTCAATGGATCTTCTCCACATGGTCACCTAACTGTGAAATACACCAGGCTCACAAGGCTTTTTCATGGTTAGATTCAACAAAGAACAAGAATGAGACAGTATTATCAATAAGGGGCCTTGGTTTTGGGGCAATGCTGGCCTCTTCACCACCCCCTGGTTTGCTGATTTTGGTGCAAATACTATGAAAGTCTCAACAATGCCTGTTTGGGTGAGGCTACATAACCTCCCTCTACACTTCTGGCATCACAAATTCTTAATAGCCATTGGGAATTCCTTGGGGAAATTTTGAAAAATAGATGAAGACAAAGTTATCAAGGGAATCTTCACATTTGCTAGAATATGTGTAGAAGTGGACCTGAGTCAAGGGCTACCTGATCACATTACATTGAACTACAACAATACACTAAGGACTCAACCGCTTGACTATGAGAACACAGCATTCAGATGCCACAGCTGCATGCAAACAGGGCACCTCCAATACACCTACCCACTGGCCAGAAAGGACCCCTAAGGGAATAAGAAACAACAAAAAAACCCCTAAGGGTGGCAGTGTACCAACCTATTGGAAGAAGAGAACATGCAGACAGAACCTACAAGGAACCAATCAGTACCTGACATACAAATGGGACAGAAATATACTCAGGAACAAAATACCCCAAATACTCATCTAGGTCCAGACAATATACAACAGCAACAAGAACCTCAGCTGGAAGTAAGTGGCATCAAAAGATCTCATGGGTCTGAAGGATCAGAATCTGACAAAGAACTTCTAATGAACACAATGGAAAACCAGCTAGCCATAATTGCACCCACTCCCAACTCTGAAGGTTGGCGAAGGGTGGAGAAGAAGAAAGGCAGAAAGGTATAAGCCGGCTGGATTTTTTTTTTTCTTTTTTTGTAACTTTTGTCTCCTGCCATTACAGGGACAGCCATTTGCATATGCTTTAAGCATCTACAAAATGTATTTTTTTCATATGAATAAAATTATGACTTTGGCAACCCTTCAATCTCATTTGCATAGTATAGCCCCTGTCAAAAAGAATACTTTACATGGGTTCAGATGGGACCCCTCTGGATCTTTATATACCATTAAGGCTGCCCACTAATTCCTCTACAGCAGCAATCATCCCATGCCAATCTGGAACCATTGGAAGGCTGTTTGGAAGTCTGAGGCCCTTCCAAAAATCAATTTTTTTATATGGACTCTTCTTAAAGGAAAAACTCTTACTACCGAAAATCTGCAAAGGCATAGTATCATCAGCCCCTCTCGATGTCCCAATTGCTTGGCTGCTGAGGAATCCATCCATCACCTCTTTATTGACTGCCCCTTTGCTATTGAATGTTGGGAAAACCTGTCTCAGAACAATCAGATTCCGTGGAGCAGCCAAAATACCATAGGAGAAATTTTGTGCAAGTGGAAAAATAATTACCCTTGGCAGCGAAGGAAGAATAGCATAGCAAAGAGGGTTTGGGATATTCTCCCTTACACCATGTTATGGAATATTTGGTTGGCTCGCAATCGAAAAGTTTTTGAGGACAAGGGTTCGAATATTAGAAGCCTGTGCAGCAAAGCAAGGGGTCTCACCCTTGAAACCATATCAGCCAAGAATTAGAGGAATATAGACATCACCGAGCTCAGTGTGGAAGAACGAAGCTTCATTGGACACTTATTGGACAAAAACAACAGCAGGCAGATAGGTAGCATTGCTAGCAACAGGCAAAACACTATCCCTCATAATTGGAAAATTAGACTCAAAGAAAATGAGTTTGCAGCTTGGATCCAAAATTGCAACAGGTACTATCCTTTTTTTTACGGGGCTTCCAAGTCGAATCCTAGGGCTACAGGAGCCGGATAAGTGATCTTTAATGCTAATGGGGACATTGTTTTATCATATGAATGGGGTCTCGGACACATTTCCAACAACAGGGTAGAAGCCCTGGCCCTATTCCAAGGACTTATTCAGCTTGGGAAGCTTAGTACAGATGCAGCCTTCATCTTTGGAGATTCGGCAATGGTTATTAGTTCAATGGTCCAGAAGAGAGACCCCCTCAATGTTTTCCTCCAGCAGATTTTAAGCCGATGTCACATTCTAGCTCACCTTATGAAAGATCTGCGCTTCCATCATATTTTGCGCAACGTAAACAAAAATGTTGACATACAGGCCAACAAGGCATGTGCCAGACCTCTGGGTGGTCTAGTTTGCAACGGCGTGGAGACTTACCATCATTTGCCATGACTGTGAACAGCCTTTTTCTCAAACAGCTTTGCAATAAGTCTGTAAGTTCTGACATGATGGAAGGATTGAAGAATCATAAAACTCTCATTGTGATTAAGATATTCATAGGGAACTGGCGCACTCAGAAAATCCATTTGTATGAGATATCAGTCAGGCGATCGCTCCCATTTCTTCCCTCAGGCCTTCCCTCCCTTGCATCCCCGTTTCACCATCAAGACCCCCTCTACCCTCTTGCAATTTTTCCCTTATACCCTGAGATCGCCATCCTGAGCCCCTTCTCTTCCTTAATCCCACCTTTTTCCCTTTCTGTTCCATTGATCACTCAGAACCTGTGGACCTGTTTTTGTCTCTTGTATCAGAACCTCCTTCCCTCTAGAACCCTTGGGCACCCCTCCCTCAAGGATCCTCCCTCTGGGAAGCTTATTCCAGTTACAGTGCTCAAAGAACAGTGTACTCAAGAGCTATGTTCCAAGACCGAGCCTCGGGCCTCTCTTCTTCTCAGGATTTGTCCCCATCTACCTTTTCACGCGGAAGAGCCAGGCACTTCAAGCAAGCATATCAGGCTTTTCTTCATTTTTTGGGCGGATCAGTCAGGCATTTCAATCAGGCATATCAGGCTTCTCTTCATTTATCATAGTCAGGCATATCAACCATCTCAAAATTGATTGATAATGTTCTGCAAATGTTTTCTTTTAGCGTTTCAATTTGTTAGGATATATTTCAGTTTAGCTTTTATTTCAAAGCCTAAGTGGCGGGAACCTGGAGGATTCTGTTGTTGTAAATCCTTCTCTCCTAGCACCACTCGGCGAATAATTATCTACTACAGGGGAGCAGTCTTCGCCTCCTTCTTTCTTTTTGACACATAATATAGCAACCGATGATGTTAAAAAAAACAAAATTACGACTTTTTCTATGGGAAAAAAGTATATCTCACTATGGGTCCACCAAAAATTTGCAAAGTGGGTACTTGTTGGATGTGAAATTTAATTCTAAATTCAATGGTTGGCTACACTTGAAATTTGCATAACCCTATACAGACATAAGTTGAAAATACTATTAAAAAATAGTTTTATTTCTTTTCCTTGGTTACACCTCACATTCTCTATTGTGTACCCTACATTTTTTTGTCATATGTGGCCATCATGATGAGCCAAAAGTATGATGAATTTTGTATTTATGCATTGTATTTGACCATTGTAAAAGTGTCTATCTAGATGGTAACCCAAACTCCTTTGATGGTCAGTCATGTTCAACCATTTTTGTTATGAAACCAACTCACAAAAAGATAGAAAAGATAGATCAATGCCTTAGAAATAAGCCTCTTCGAGGGGGAAACCTCCTTTACATTACACAAATGAACAATTCTTAAATGATACAAATGACAAGACCTCCTTTCTATATATAGGAGTCTAAGGGGTCATAATATAATCAGATCCAACATAACAATAATAATGTAAGGGCGCAATAATAACAATAGTGGGCTTCTATGGGGCAAAATAATAACAATATGGGGACTACATGGGTACAACAATATAATAAGTGGGTTGTACTAATAACAATAAGGGGTTACACTAGTAGTATAGGGGCCTAACAGTGATCATGTGTCTCTAGGTGTTTGTAGTCAATTTAAAACGAGTGGACCCCATTTCCATAACTGCATCTTGGAAGTTGGGTCATGCATAGTAATTCTCAACTCACGTTTTCCCTAGTAAGCATGTAAAAGTGGGTAAATCTGGGGTGGGGTGTTACAATAGTCTTATGTTGATCTTCCTTGGAAATTTTGATAGGATGGTATCCTAAAAACCCATCAGTGAAAGGATACACTACTTAGCCACCAACATTATCTAAAATCTCATATGTAAACAAGGTGGTGAATGGATCATGCATGCACACATCATTAAGCTTTCTCATATCGACAAAAATTCTTATTTCTCCTATCTTCTTGTTCTGAACCACCATCTAAATGACCTACTATTATTTTTCCATTGGCATGAGTATCCCTGCCTCTAACATTCAGTCCAATTCTTGCTTTATGTTTTTCTTGTAGACTAAGTTTAGTATGTAGGGCCTCTACTTGATAGATTTAACATTCGGCTTTAAAGGAATATTCATTTCTCCCAATTCACTTGTTATCTATGTGAAAGTGTTGGTGAATAAATATCAAAACTCCCTTAACAAATCAACTATCTTATCCCTTGTCTTTTCATCCCAATAATCTCCTATTAGATCCATCTTCAGGTTTTGTGCACTACCGATTTTCACTTTCTTTGTCTTAATAGGCTTTGGATAATCTTTTTTCTCTAATTCAAGCCCTAACATTGTGTGCTCCCCTTTAGTATTTGGAAGTTTCAAGTACCTTAGGTCCTCATCATCAACTCCTTCTACAATGATATCTAATTCCATAAATTCTTATACCTATTGTAAGTATTGATGTGCGGGAGGTATGGGTACCATCCTACGGTCTAACATTCTAGTGAGAAAATATTTCCCTTCAAAACCTTCAGTGCTTGATTAAATGCATCATCTTTTGCTACAAAACTGCATGCAGATTTGAAGTTATGGACCATATAATCCCATTCCACTATTCCTCTATGCACTTCCAACTCAACATGCCTATTTTTGGGAATGATATCTAAAGTGTGCATAAATCTATGAACCCACTCCCCCTATGGTATATTTCTTCGATTCCAAGCAACAACACAACTTTTTACATGGGTTGTTGGAAAATACAAGCTAGTGTACTATTGTCACTATGACAAACACCCTCCAAAATTTTACTTGCACTTGAATTATGGAGCCTACTTGTGATCCTATGATTTGTCATTCCTTGATTTCTCTTAGTCACTTCTTGATTGGTTGATGGGTTGCTAAGTGTTTAAGTCTTCTTCTAAGATTCATTCTTTCGAAACCACTTGCTTACACATGTTTAAACTTTGATGTTTTTACAATCACTCTTCTTTAGAGGAAGTTTAGAAGTCAATTTGCACCCTAGAAAGGCAAGCATTGCGTAATCGACATTCATTACACAAATCCTGATAATAATGACTGTGCAGTGCTCAAGGATAGTGACTGCACAGTTCTTCATGAAGTATGATTGCACGATCCTAAAATATAGTGCTTGTGTAGTCTCTGGTGATAATGATTACGCAGTTCCTAGAGGCAAAGGCTACGCAGTTCTTGTGGATAGTCAGTGCACAATCCCAAGTGGAAAACCCTCACTATTAGGTTCAGGTGTAACATCATCTGAGAAAGTTTTCACAATTGTCGCTTTCGCTTTCATAAGTGTCATTTTCACTTTTGTGACTGTTGTTTTTTCTTGCTTCCACTTTAACAAGTGTCATTTTTGTGTTCTTTTTTCTATAACATGTGTCACTTTCACTTTCTCTAGCTTTTGCAAGCGTCATTTTCACTTTTTCTTATTGTTGCAATTGTTGATTTAACTGTTTGTACTTCTGCATGTGTTGCATTTTAGTGCACCATAGAGGCCACTCTAGTGCATTCTTCTATGTTATTTGAACATATATATGACAAGAATATTTGATATACACTCTCCCATGTCTTAACACACTTTTTGGTTGCAGCCAATAATCCTATTGTAACTTGTATTCTAAGTGTCACATACTGACGTTTCAACTGTCACACTTAGAAATAAATGTTGCTTTGCTATCACTTCAAGGTATGCATGTGGATTTTGAGTTTTTTTGGCATGGTTTGATGTTATCTGGGTGTCAGATTATCATTTCAGGGCTTGTTGATTCACTCTTATCTCATTGATCCCACACTTAGCCACTTTTGGAGCTTTCATTGTCCTTACAACTTGTTGAATCTTCAACCAATATTTCTTCCCCTTGGAACTTGAACACTGCATAATCTTATCTCACAGTGAAGCACCCTTTCCTCCTAGAGCCATCCACTTTATAGTCATTTCCTCCAAGGATTGTGCTTTGCGCAATCACAGTGCATAATCTCCACCTCTTGTCCCTCAAAACTGCACAATTCTCTCTCCCAGTGTGTCTTCCACTACGTACTGTGCAATCTCAGTAAATAGTTAAGTATCACTATCTACCTTACCTGGGAAACTGTGTAATCACCTAGCTTAGTATTCCCTGAGCTACGCGTTACACAATCACAATGAAGAAGCCTACCTCGTTGTAGCAATGTCTCCCTCAACTACATAGTTTTATCTTCCAGCCCCTCAACCACTGCGCATTACGCAATAATAATGAGCAAGCCTTTCTCACTGTCTCACTATGTTTCTCAACTGTGAAGTCCTTTGTCCCTTTCCTTCCACAACTGTGCACTACACAATCATAGTGATCAAGCCTTCTCCCTTACCTCACTCATTCCCTCAACTACACAATTTTTCTTCCTTGTCCCTTAGTTACTGCACATTGTGCAATCACAGTGACTAGACCCTCACCAACACCTCTTGCTCCTACACAATGTGTAATTCTTGAGCCTCCTTCCCAATCTTTCACTCTGTCCTAGCTGAATCAACATGCAACATGAGACATAATAGACTAGGAGATTTTGGGACTAAGCTCGTCTTGTCATTAGTGAACCCTATTTGTAGGTACTAGTATCTTGACATGATAGGATGATGCTCAAGGAGGATGCCAATAAAATCATATAACAAACACACTTTTGAAGTTGAAGAGACAAAGATACTATCAAGCATGAAGATGAAGGGACACAATATCATGATGGAAGATTAACGATCAAAATCACAAGGAAGACTTCATATCATCCAAGCTATAGGAGGATGAAGATGGAACAAATCAAAGACTTGCAATGAAGATACAAGGGAGGTCATCAAGAAGAGGCTACAAGAGAGCACTTGCAAAGAAGAAGCATTGAAATAACCATCATGAAGACATGAAGAAATCCTAAACTATGACAAAATGGTGGCATCTCATGTTGACTTGGAAGGTTCGGGCACTCCCTTAGACCCTTTGGAGGGTGAAGATGGAGCACAAGCAAAGATGTATCATCAAGAAGTCAAAGTCAAAGCAACAAAGGGAAGAGCTTGGCATTTCCACATCATCATGAAGTCCCATGTCATCGTTTCCAAGTCATGGCTTGTACAAGTGTCACCACAAGAGTCATGTGTGTCATTTTATTTTTCCACATCATTTGTGGATGTGTTTATGTAATTTCCAAAATTAGAAAATGTAAGTGCATGGAAACCCAAGGGTTCCACATGGAATATGAAGAGTCACTAGAAAGTTCTAAAGTCATATAGAAGCTCAAAGGTCATGTAGGAATTCTAAAAGTCATAGTATAAGATCAAGAGTTATGACTGAGGTCAAGAGTCACATAGGAAGTGGATATTCACCTCATTAGTTAGAAATACACCCTCATAGCTCTAGCAAGGGGAATCTTGGGACTTGAACTATTGACCTTGGATTGTCTAGCTTGGCATAGGAGATAAGATCACTCTTTGGAGGAGAAAGTACTAACTTAATGTTCCACTATTGGGGTTAGTATGGTAGCATTGTAATTGTATATTTTGGGAGTTTCACTTAATATATGAAGCTCTCATATCCGACACAATTTCATGCATATGTTGTGAATGACTGTGAGAGTATTCATTCATTGTTTGTAGTGTATGTTTATGTTAACACATACTAATGAAAATTAACTATTTCGTTTGATTTGGTATGAATATTGTTGAATGTGTGTTTTTACTTGCTTTTATGATTGTTGTTATCTTGTGAACTATTTTGTAGGTTAACCAACAATCCTCTCATGCTCTTGTGTGTCTCTTTTAGGATAGTGCTATTACTTTTCTTCTATAGGCTCACTCTTTATTTCCTTACTGTGAAAGCACCTTGTATACATTGCAATTGTAAGCCTCACAGAGTCAACTTACTTGCTTGATTCAAATATTTTTTGTATAATATTTTATGTTGATAATTGAAACCAAGGAAAATTCCTTATAATAATGGGAAAAAAATATCGTATTTGCATTTGGGGCTCCTACTTCAAACATTGTGAGGTCTAGTTGGGACTTCATACCAGGGAGACCGCCTTGGTTGACAAATTTCTAGTATCGTCAAAAGTTGGCACTAGAAAGATGGCTAGATGGCAAGCTAATCCCATTGATTCTGTTTTGTATCTCTTATCTTGAATGGTTCATTTCGAAACCATACTCCAAGGATGTTTTTCTAATAGATCTAATATTAAAATTTTAATCCCTGTGGAATTTTTTTACAACTTGTCTCAATTAAAGTTTAATGGTGAGGGTGCAATATCCATAGTTGAGCATACATGTCAATTTCTTCATTTTTGTGAATATCATGAAATGGATTGTGAAGATGTTTCTTATATACCATTCGCCCTCACTCTTGAAGTTTGAGTTAAACTATGTTGTTATACCTTACCATCCACTTCTATACATTCATTTGAACAGCTCTTAAAGTATCTTCATCAATCCTTTGATAGGTATGATTACCAAGATGTTTATAAGAGAATTAATCAACTTAGAATGAATTCTAATGAATCAATAGAATAATTTTCTAATATATTTCATCACCCGTGTTACAAATTTCCTAAAGAAGACATAGATTGGGATTTCTTCAAAGAAAAGTTTCATCGCTTTTTTCAAATCTCTGTGAAACAACCTGAATCTCAATCCCTAGTTGATTATGCTCTCCCAACTTCTATTAATCATGAAACACCTTCAATCTCAGAGGAGGAAACTACTGTTCCTTTTGTCCCTTGTCCTCTCCCCTTATTCATTACCTAACAAGGTTGTCTCTAGTGCCATTATTGAAGTTAATAAATATAAAAATTAGAATGTTGATCCTTTGATCTCATTCTCATTTTATTTATTTGCACGAGAACATTATGAATGTTATAATCGGTAAAAGAAACACAAGGTGAAGACCGACCCCTTGATTCTTCTAGATGACATTGATATGCATAATTCAAGTCTCAAATTTGATCTGATTGAAAGTATTGCTTCAAGGTACACCTGTCATCCTCTATCATCTACATGTCACAGCCCGTTGCACTTTGATATGCTTGATCAATCTTTTCCACCAACTAGTTCTTCAGATAATCTTAATTTTCAATTTGTCGGTCTAAATGTTCATCAAGTACAAGATGGTCACATTCCATAGGTAGAAGAGAATAAATGTGAATATTCTTTTGATCTCCCTTCTCTTTTTCAAAATCCTCCATGTCAAGATGATGTTCCTTCTTTCTTGACTGATTTAGAACCTAGTCATCTCGAAAGTCGATCAAATGAAATCAAAGTTCTTAAATAGGAAAAATCATTTGACAACCATCATCCCGATAACAATAGTTTCACTAATATACATTTTGGTGAATGCCTAGGTACATCGACTGATTCCATGATTTCTCAAGAAATCTTCGATTTGAAAAATTTTAATCTTATGGACACTTCTTCTTCAACCCACTATATTTTGTGTGCTCTTGCTTGCAATGAATTAACTTTTGATGAAAATATGCCATGCTTTTCGGATTCAAAATCCAATGAGATAAATTGTAAATAAACACAAGAAATCGAGATCATCCATGAAGAAGAAGAAAGTAATAAAATAATCAAGCATCCATCCCCTTCTTTGAAAATTCCAATCTTACATCAGGATAATCCCATAATTCAGATTGCTAATGAATTTCCTCCAATATATACATCCTTAAATGCACAGGGAGAAGAACCTTATGACTTGAGTAATATGTTTGTTAAGTTAGAAAATTATGATTAAACCAACTATGTAGATGGATACCATTTTGAGAATAGTGATATTGTTTAATAACTAACGGTAGTTGTCCACATGCAATGCACAATCTGACCCAACCCTTAAAATGCAATTATCCAACATTCAAAAGTTATGGGAATTGTCAGGGAGTCGAGACACTTTAACTCCCATTGAGGGTTATGTCAGGTTCAGATCCAAATGTGATCCCTGAACTATGTAAGAAATGGATTTTCTTGGAAAATGCTTTTCTCTGTATTGTTTCACTAGATGCAGACTCATTCTTGATAAATTTTCGGATATTCTGAAATATTTTTTTCTAATTTTCAAGATTGGGCTTCTAATCGGATAAAGGATTATGCTAATTTATCTTCATGTAAATATCTTGCATTGAATTTAGGATTGGAGTGCACATCTTCTATGGATTCACAAAGTTCTAAAGCTTATCCTCTTAATTATTATGACAAAGGTCCTCATCAGTTGAAGAATTCACATATGTCAAAAATTTATGAGAATAATCAACTCTTGGTATTTCTTGTTAATGATGTGATGCTGATCATTTTCCTTATAACACAATATATCCTCTTAAGTGTTAGTGGATGCTTGAGTCATATGGTGAATCAAATTCCTCTTCTTGATAGATTAATGTTCCAAGTTGATACAAAGGTTGAATCTAATTCAACACATGTTGACCCATTATATCCTAATTGGTTTCCTATATTTTTTATACTAGCATTCATTCTTAATTCTTCTAATTTCCATGATGTTGGTTTAGACTATAGTCAAATACAAGGTGGTGTTTTTTTGTATTCAACTTGTAAGGAGAATGATTCTATTATTCGAATCATTTGTGAAATTCCTCAAATCGATCTATCTATATTTTCAAGTAACGAGGAATCTAATGCCTTAACTGACTCGTCTAATCATAATACTGGCCTCAACACATATCTTTCAACTGTCACATTCCCACTGGTGTATCTGGTGATAATTGTTTTACATTTGTTGATTTCATCAAGGCCATAAATTCCTATGATTCATAATTTCATTTTTCATATGCTTGTCAAGTAGTTGAAGCACTTCAATTGTCGCTGATGGTTATGTTAGGCCTTCATGATCTTGAAAATCCTTCTAAGTATGACTAGATTCAATTTCCCTTACAAGATTCTCCCCATGATTCCATGTCATTAATTGAAAAATCATTTTTTCAAGAGGATTTTTTTGGATTTAATGATCGAATCTATGATTGGCTCATGACATCATACATATAAAGTTGCCAATAATAATCCTCGATCTCTTTTGATGTTTGCTAAGGATGATAACAAAAATGAAGGTACATTCACAATATTGTTTCAAGGTTTATATGCCTGTTGTTCTAATATAAAAGGTAAGGCACATTTTTCTGCCTATAGTCCAGACCTTCAATTTCTTGTGCAAGATATTCAAGTTGTTATATTTTATTTTGCAAATTATTTTATATGGATTTCAATTGCTTGTATATTTCTATTTGTTGGTCGGGATCAACTTCAGTAGCTACATTGGAAATTTCACTACACTTAACCCTGACCTTATAGTCGATTACATTAGGAGAAGGTCTAGTTTCATTTTAGTTTTCTTTTGCACTGCATTCAACTTCCATTTTCCCTACATCTAGTTTGTGCATTTTCTTTGTATTTTTCTTCCCATCTTGCATGTTTCTTTTCGTTTGAGTCCTGCAGTTGCTTATTCTTTTTATTTTTTCCCTCTTGCCTTGTCATGTATTATTTATTTATTCATTCATTATTAATTAATTTTTAATTTTTAATTTATTATTTATTTTTATTTTTATATTTATTTATTATTATTATTATTAATTTTAATTAAATTAATTAATTAATTAATTATTTTAATTATTATTTTTTTCCATAAGGCCATGCAGGGAAACTATTATTGTCTAGCTCAAGAGAATAATGTGGCAAAGTTTTGAAAAGGCAATTGTGATGACAAACAACTCTTGGCTTATCTATCTTCCTCTTCTTTGTTTGGTGTACACATCTATTAAGGTTAATGATGTCTCAGTGGAAAATATGATCCATTCAAAAGGAAAGATCTTAGTAGAACCATGAAACCCATATCTATTTTAGTATCCTCATTCCTTAACTCAGGATTGTAATTAAATGGCGTTTTGTATTATTGATCCAATCAAGTAGAGAAGGGAAAGGGGAATATCAATAGTGAGCACATGAATTTTAGATGTATATAACTGTATTTGAAGGAACAATCTCTCTTACTCTTAATAAGTCGGGATCCCTCTTCCACCTTAGCGAAATAAACACTAATAAAATACCAATGAGCATAATGATAAAATAAAGGGTGAAATAAGATAAAGGCTTCCTATGTAGAGAGGTGAAGAAAGTAACTTCGTCGGGGTACTAAACTAGCTCGTTGGTAGTGAAGCAATGCTTGTGTTCCTATAGTGACTCTGCTGGGGTATTGAACATGCTTTTTGACAGTGGAGAAACACTATAGATGAAAACTAAGATTTTGATAATCTTAAACTCGTGACTACATATTACCCTTCTCCTAGACCGGAACAATTGGGACATGGAAAACATTGTAAATGTGTTTAATCGAGAAAGAGAATAAAGGAGACTATATGTACAACCAGGTAAAATGGGAAAGCCAAAGTGATCCACATGATGAATCAATACTTCCTAAAAGGCTAGACTGTGTGCATAAAGATAGACCTAAACAGAGAAGTTGGAGTTCTACCAGTGTGTCACCAAGTGTTATCGCTGCAAAAAACACCCTCTAAAATTTTGCTTACACTTGAATTTTGGAGTCCACTTGTGATCATATGATTTGTCGTTCCTTGATTTCTCCTAGTCGCTTCATGATTGGTTGATGGTTTTCTAAGTATTTAAGTCTTCTTCTGATGTTCTAACTGTCAAAACCACTTGCCTACACATGTTTAACCTTTGATGCATTTACAAGCACTCTTAGTAAATTTGCACCCTAGAAAGGCAAACACTTTGTAATCTTGGATGACAGTCATTGCACAAATCCTAATAATAGTGGTTGTGCAATTCTTCATGGATGATGACTATGCAATTCTAAAAGATAGTGCTTGCACAACCTTTAGTGATAATAACTGTGTAGTTCCTGGAGACAAAGACTACACATTTCCTATGGACATTCAACGCACAATCCCAAGTGGAAAACCCTCTCATTGTTAGTTGCAAGTGTACCATCATCCAAATTAGTTTTCTCAACTTTCTCTATTGTGCGCTTTTTCTTTCATAAGTGTCATTTTCACTTTTTCTTACTATCGCAACTATCACTTAACTGTTTGTACTTCTACATGTGTTGCATTTTAGTGCATCACTAAAGGCCGTTTTAGTGAATTTTTTTGTATTATTTGATCATATATATCATAAAAATATGTTTTAGACACTCTCCCATACCTTAGCACACATTTTGGTTGCAGTTGAATCTCCTGTCGTAACTTGTATTCTAAGTGTCACACAATGACGTTTCAACTGTCACACTTAGAAGTATGTGTCGCTTTGCTATCACTTCAAGATATGCATGTGGATTTTGAATTTTGTTGCATTTTTTTTGTTATTTTGGTGTCATGTCATCATTTCAGGGCTTGTTTTTTCGCTCTTATCTCAATGATCCCACACTTAGCCATTTTTGGAGTTTTCGCTGTCCTTGCAACTTTCTCAATCTTCAACCAATCTTTATGCCCCTTGGAACTGCACATTTTGTATTCTTATCTCAAAATGAAGCACCCTTGCCTCCTAGAACTGTACACTGTGCAATCAGTGCCTCCAAGTACTGGGGATTACACAACCTATGCCTCTTGTCTCGCCAAACTGCACAATTTTCTCTTCCAGTTTGTCTTCCACTGTGCATTGCATAGTCTCAGTCAACAATTACACCTTACTGTCTCCATATCCTGGGAAACTATGCAATCACCTAGATCAGTCTTCAATGAACTGCGTATTACACAATCATTGTGAGCAAGCCTGCATTTTGTCTTCCAGTCCCTCGACCATTGTGCATTGTGAAATCACAATGAGTAAGCCTTTCTCATTGTATCACTAAGTTTGTCAACTAGGCAGTCCTCTATCTGTTTCCTTTCAGAATTGCGCAATACACAATCACAGTGAGCAAGCCTTTGCCCTTGCCTCACTGATTCCCTCTGCTGTGTATTTCTGCTTGCCTGTCCCTCGGTTACTACACAGAGTGAAACCATAATGGCTAGACCCTCACCACTACCTCTTACTTATGTGCAATGTACAATTCTCGAGTCTCCTCCTCAATCTTCGACTCTGTTCTGACTGAATTAGCATGAAACATGAAATAGAATAGATTAGGAGATTTTGGGATTGATGTTGTCTTGTCATGAGTGAACCCTATTTGCAGGTACTAGTATCTTACATGAAAGGATGATTCTCAAGGATGATGTCAAGGAAATCATGCAAAAAGTACACTTGTGAAATTGAAGAGATAAAGAGACTATCAAACAAGATGATGAAGGGACATAAGATCATGATGGAAGATTGAAGATCAAAATCACAAGGAAGAATTCATATCATCCATGCCCCGGGAGGATTAAGATGAAACACATGCAAGAATTATCATGAATATACAAGGGAGGTCATCAAGATTAGGCTACAAGAGAGCACTTGCGAAGAAGAAGCACTAGAAGAACCATCATGAAGACATGAAGAAATCATGGACTATGACAGAATGGTGGAATCTCATACTGACTTGGAAGGTTCTGAAACTCACCTAGACCCTTTGGAGGGTGAACATGGAGCACAAGCAAAGATATGTCATCAGGAAGTCAAAGTCAAAGTAGCAAAGTAGCAAAGAGAAGAGCTTGGCATTGCCACATCATCATGAAGTCCCATGTAATCATTTCCAAGTCATGGCTTGTACAAGTGTCACCACAAGAGTCATGTGTGTCATTGTATTTTTCCACATCATTTGTGGATGTAATGATGTAATTTCCAAAATGAGAAAATGAAAATGTGTGGAAACCCAAGGGTTCCACATGGAATATGAAGAGTCACTAGAAAGTTATAAAGTCATATATAAGCTCAAAGGCCATGTAGGAATTGAAAAACTCATAGTAGAAGCTCAAGAGCCATGAGGGAGGTCAAGAATCACATGGGGAGTGGATAGTCAACTCATTAGTTACACATACACCCTCATAGCTCAAGAAAAGGTACTTTTGGGACTTGAATTATTCACCTTGGATTCTTTAGCTTAGAATCAGAGAGAAGATCATTCTTTGGACGAGAAAGTAATGACTTAATGTTCCACTATTGGGGCTAGTGTGGCAACATTGTAATTGTATATGTTGGGATTTTAACTTAATATATGAATCTCTCAGAGCCGACACACTTTCATGCATACGTCGTGAATGATTGTGAGAGTATTCTTTCATTTTTTGCGGTGTATGATTATGTTAACACGTACTAATGAAAATGAACTATTTTGTTGGATTTGGTATGTATCTTGTTGAATGTGTGTTGGTACTTTCTTTTATGATAGTTGGTATCTTGTGAACTATTTTGCAGGCTAACCAACGATCCTCTCATGCTCTTTTGTGTCTCTTTTAGGATAGTACTATTAGTTTTCTTTTAGAGGCTCACTCTTTCTTTACTTGCCATGAAAAGATCTTATATACATTGCGATTGTAAGCCTCACAATGTCAACTTGCTTGATTCAAATATTTCTTGTATAATCTATTATGCTGATAATTGTAACCAAGTAAAATTCCTTATAATAATGGAAACAAACAATATTTTTGGTTGTGTCTCTTACTCTTAATGATGTGAGGTCTAATTGGGACTTCATACCGGGTAGACCCCCTTGGTTGACGGATTTCCAACACCGTCAACATGTACTTCACTCCTTTAACCTATGACTTCGAAGTAAAATAAATATATAGCAAATGCTTACACATCAACCATGTTTCTGTAATATTCCTATGTGTTCCACCATTGTGTTACTCTAAAAGCAACATCTTACACTAGAAATTTCACATGAACGGCTACTTGTAATTCACACTCGTGGAAAAAAGACAATACATTGGACAAGACATCATACCTTGGGAAATCTTGTACCTTAGTGCCAATCCAGCACACTACACAAGTGATATGTGCAAATCTTTTTGTCGACACTTCATGCAATCGATTATTCTATTTTTCCAACCCTTATTTAGAGTCTGATGAAGAGGAAATAATGTTGCATCAAATAAATACACCGTTTGCAGTAGGGATAACATATTCATCCCTCTGTGTAGTTATGTTATAGATATTGTCCAAAGCCTTTACATCCAACTATTCTTGTACAAGCTCTCTGTACCTTTCTCCTTCCCTTGGATCCAATGGTGCAATCACTCATACATCCTCATACTCAAAGAACATCTATATTTTCTTCAAATTAATAATGACATAATTGTTGAATGCCTCATCAATGCCTAACAATGCGGGATAAGGATTTTTGTCATAGAATATCTCTATATCTTATAAATATGTAACTCTTTTGACTCCATCAATATCTATCTCAACATTAGATAACCAACCAATAGGGAATATCATGTATTGATTCTCAAACTTGAGATAAATAGGAGACTAGGTCAACTTCAACCGCCCCACAATCTCCCATCTCTTCTTTGGAAAAATGTTGATGTCTGACCCCAAATACAAAATGATATTAACCATGTCATAGTCACCTACCTATGTGCTGAACCTAAATTCCTGACTTGTTTTTTTCTTATGTGCCACTTGATTCAATGCATGTCTAGGATTTTATGCTGTGATTACTTATGATTCCTTGGTGCACTAGTTTATTAGTTTACATACCTTTTGGAAAGCATCATCATATTTCATCAAGTATAAGAATATCTTTAGAAAATTTATAATTATTCCCCCTTCAACTTTCAGATTTCTAGTAGCAGTTTGATCATAGACTGGAGGCATGCCATATATTGGCATTTCATCTAGAATGTCCCACTCTGATGCAATTAGGTCGCTAGGAACCTCCTTGTAAGTTGTCTTCTCTTTTTGTGGATCAAAATTTGACATTTGATTTGTAGCTTTCCTCATCAACTGTTGGTTTGTATTAGCCTAATTTGTAGCATCCATCCCAGTGTTGGTACCTACATGTGTAACTACACCCACCCACAACCTATATTTGTGTGGCTTAGGAGTAATCATTTGAATATGTTGTCCCTTTTTATCGTGCCACTATGCAAGCAACTGGGGACAATCTTCTATTTCATGATCCATAAATCTGTAATATGTAAAATTCTGTTACAATTCATTTCGTCGCATCCAATCAAATGGCATGAAAACTGAATCACTCAACATCCTTAACACTTTATCATTATCCCTTTACAAAGCCCTAAGCATCACTTCACGAAAAGGTCTAAGTTTTTGGGTCAATCAGCTCAAAGCCATGTTTTTGGCCCTAGTGCATCTTGCCCTTAAATCCACCTACGATGGTCGCATGTTACATATATGAGCAGTTGAATTAACCAACACAGGTTTCCCTTATTTGCAGGTGCAATGATATAATTTCAGGAGAAATAAAAAAATATTTACAAAACTTCTCTTTCCAGAAGCTTCTAAGGTGGTTTTATCTGGTTTTATCCATTTACCACGGACATATATGTTGGAAATAGGAAGAAGAAATGCTAAAAATAGAAATGCTAAAAATAGCATTGCTATAAATAGCATTTTAGGTACTAGTGTTGGACATAGCAACAAGGAATGAAAAATGGAAGTGCTAAAAATAGCATTGCTATAAATAGCATTTCGAGATAGATTTCAATTTTAGTTAGTCCCTGAACTAAAATTGAGAAGTAAAATTCGAATTTGATCTTAGCAGCTGTTTGAAAAATAATTAATTAATTCATCTTGAGTTAATTAGCTGTAGGAAATCAAACATGAAGTCTATGTAAAGACATGCAACAATTTCTCCATTGATTGAGGAAGTTATCCCTTGATTAAAGGAGAACATGATGAGTTGTACATTGTGTTGTAATTAATTAGCTCAGTTAACTGAGTTAAGTCCAGTTCTATTAGTTCAAATAGTTTGTTGAACTAATTGTGACTTCAGTTAGTTAATGCATGCATGCATGTAATTGCTGCACTTCAAATAACTAAATATTCTCTCATAAATAACTCATGCATGTTAGTTGACAGAAAGACTCAGTTGAGATTAAAGATAGGGACATTGTACTATCAGTTGGAGGATTTTTCCTATATAGGAAACTCATCCATGCAGAAGGAATTATCTCCTTCAAGACTATGTAGTTGCTATTGAGTTTAATGTGTTGTGCGAGAGGTGAATTCACACAGGTGGCAGAATTGAACCCCAGGAGAAATTGCGTAAGGAAACATGAGTCTTGGAGGGCAGATGAGAAGGTTTGTGAGAGGCCTTTGGCTGTCTATGAGCTGTAGTTGGATTGTACTGAGAGCAGGATAGCTTGTGAGCTAATGCTTTGTATAATCCGAACATATTTCCACTTGTATGATAATACAAAGATCAGGGTTTTTAGCTAAGGCTTTCCCCGGAGTATTCTTCTGTATTCATGTGTGATTGCTTTCTCATTCTCTGTTATATATGTTGCATTTGATCTTGCTCAAAATCGATTAAGCTTCCGCAAGTTTGTTTGTAGAAGTAGATCAAGTATTTTGCTTTAGTATAATGCATTATCAGGTGATCTACAGTGGGAAATTCTACATGGTATCGGAGCAAAGGTGATCAAAGCGAAGAATAGTATACAAAGAAGGGAGAAGTTTGAAGTTCCTGATTATAGAAATTGAGTTCTTATCACATCTCAATTTCACTAATGGCGGTCAACGGTTTAAGACTTAAGTATGCCCTTGATGGCAGCTCAAATTATATAGCCTGGAAGGATTGCATGGAAGCATATTAGAGGACAATGGTCTAAAGGACTTCATTGATCAAGAAGTCCCCAAGCCGGCAACAGCTAATGCTACAAAATTGGCAGAATGGAAGAAATGTGTGGCTAGAGCAAGGAGAATCGTCCTGGAGGGAGTTCGAGACCACATTGTCTCGAGCCTCCATGGGAAGGAGACACCATTTTCGATGTGGAAAACATTGAAAGATCTAATCAGAATAGCAATGATTAGAGGAAGTTGGCACTGAAACAAGCTTCGGAAAATCAAGTGTGACAAGGGTGACACGATCTCTACATATTTGAACAAGCTCACCACCTGTAGGGATGAGCTTGGAAGGGTAGAGATCATGACAACCGATGATGACATGGTGAGTCTTGCTCTCCTCAGTCTTCCTAAGAGCTAGCATAGCTACCAAGACTCGGTAAATGGAAGAGAGAAACTGCCAAATTGGGAACGACTTTGGTCGGATCTGATGCAAGAGGAGATAAGAAGAAGCACCAGAGATGGTTCTTCATCCAAGGAGGATGAAGAAAACTTGCCTAAGCAAAGTAAGGAAAAGAAAGGAAGGAGAAGGATTCTATCCCAAATCGAGTTCTTCCCATGGTGGAAGAAGTTTGACAAATCCAAAGTGCAATGCTTAATTGTCATGAGTGGGCCATTTTGCAACAAATTGTCCATTGAGAAAATCCAAGATGGGATCAAGGAAGATCTGAAGGTAGGCATTGCGTATAGTTCGAGTTGGATTCACCCTCTTCGCATGCATGGTTTCATCCATGGTGGGATGTGGTTGGTTTCTTGACAGTGGAGCTTCATTCCACATGACCAGCGATAAGAGTTCATTCAGTACCTTGGAGGAGAAAGATCTCCAGATACTCATGGCGATGGGTAATGATGAAAATTATAGTGTCTCAGGAGTAGGCATAGTTGTTTTTCAGAGGGAGCATGGAGCTCGCATTACCTTGATAGATGTGAAGTATGTACCAGGACTGAAGAAAAACTTGGTATCGATCACAATGCTAGAAGACAAAGGCTATGGTGTAGTCTTCAGTAAGGGAAAGATTTTCCTTAGACACATCACCACGAGACAGGTGAAGCAGATCGGTTCACGAGTCAAGAACCTATATGCTCTTGAGGTTCAAGATGCATGCAAAGCCTTGAGGAGAAAGGCAATGTTGGAGACTTGTGGTTGAGAGGGAGAGTACATTACCTCTCAACATGCAGCGCCAAAAGAAGTCTCAGACAATTGTGGAGGAGCCACAATTGGTGAAGCAACTTTAGGAGGTTGTGGAGTAGCCACAACTGGAGAAGCTAAGAGGATACTGAGTGGAGGCATCCACTCATATAAATATCTCCAGTAGGGGGAAATTCGAGTCAAGTGGGTAGAGGGATCACATGCATCAATACCTCCAGGTTGGAGGTGGGGTGATGTGGAGTGACAGTCGCAAGAAGGCTGGAATAAGGGTAGGATCATTGAGGTACTCAGCCTCTTTGATTAGACCTTGCTATGGGATCCCTGATGAGGAGTAGTAAGATTAGCTGAGTGGGAAGAGGCAGATGCGGATGGAGCAGTAGAGAGAGCTACAGTGCAAGAATCCCAAGACAGTGCAGAGCTAGCAGGCAACAATAATGCGAGAGGCACAGAAGTGTTGCACCAGTGCAGGATGACACATAGAGGTGTGCAATGGTGTGAGATTCATGGAGTGTTGCATCAGCTCAGAGATCACAGAGGGAGCACTTGTATGCGGCAAAGGAAGCTTCAACATCAGAGGATGTTTCTAGGCCAACAGGGAGGTCAGTTGGGAGATTTTTTGTTTCTGGAATTGTTGGAGCAACAACACTAGGGAGAAGTGTTGCATGCAGAACATTCCAAAGGTTCAGGATCAGGTTTGAGTTGAATGCCTTTCTTGTTGAGAGGGAGTGTTGGAAATAGAAACAAGAAATGCTAAAGATAACATTGCTATAAATAACATTTCAGGTACCAGTGTTGGACATAGCAACAAGAAATGAAAAATGGAAGTGCTAAAAATAGCACTGCTATAAATAGCATTTCGGCATAGATTCAAATTTTAGTCAGTCCCTGATCTAAAATTGAGAAGTAAAATTCGAATTTGATCTTAGTAGCTGTTTGAAAAATAATTAATTAATTCATCTTGAGTTAATTAGTTGTAGGAAATCAAACATGAAGTCTAGGTGAAGACATGCAACAATTTCTCCATTAATAGAGGAAGTTATCCCTTGATTAAAGGAGAACAGGATGAGTTTTAATTAGTTAGCTCAGTTAACTGAGTTAAGTCCAGTTAGATTAGTTCAAATAGTTTGTTGAACTAATTGTGAGTTCAGTTAGTTAATGCATGCATGCATGTAACTGCTGCACTTTAGATAACTGAATATTCTGTCTAATAACTCATGCATGTCAGTTTAGAGAAAGACCCAGTTGAGATTAAAGACAGGGACATTGTACTATCAGTTGGAGGATTTTTCCTATATAGGAAACTCATCCATGCAAAAGGAATTATCTCCTTCAGGACTGCGCAGTTACTATTGAGTTTAATGTGTTGTGTGAGAGGTGAACTCACACAGGTGGCAACATTGGACCCCAGGAGAAACTGCACAAGGAAATAGGAGGCTTGGAGGGTAGAGGAGAAGGTTTGTGAGAGGCCTTTGAATGTCTATGAGTAGTAGTTCGATTGTACTAAGCGCAGGATAGCTTATGAGCTAATTCTTTATGTAATCCAGACATATTTCCACTTGTATGATAATACGGAGATTGGGGTTTTAAGCTGAGGCTTTCCCTAGAGTATTCTTCTGTGTTCATGTGTGATTGCTTTCTCATTCTCTGTTATATGTTTTCTATTTGATCTTGCTCAAAATCGATTAAGCTTTCGCAAGTTTGTTTGTAGAAGTAGATCAAGTATTTTGCTTTAGTATATTGCATTATCAGGTGATCTACAGTGGGAAATTCTACAATATATCTCAAATTCCTACTCTAGAGGTCTTATCTCTTATCCTTAGATCTATCCTCCTTCATATGTGGATCTCAATCCTAGATTTGTAAATCCTAAACCACCTCTTTTACCTTATAAATTCACTCCCTCCCATAGAGTATGGGTTGGATTTTGGAGATTATTAGTGTCCTCATGCTACTATTTTGAGCTTAAGGAATCATCATCGATTGATGCATTAGGATTGAAGTTGAAGGTTTTATTTTTGGAAAGGAAGGACAAGACCATTGGGTATACATATACAAAGTCAAACATCTATAAATGGTTGTAACTCTCTCCTTCATTTATTAATACAAAAAGCACTATGTTTTCCTATACTTGTATCATGTTGATGCTTATGTATTTCAATGCCTTTTGACTCAATGATTAGAGAAATTAGTTTATGTTATGTGGATATTGTAGTTCTCTTGCTTGTTTTAGTCATTTTGCAAGTTCCATTTATAGCACTTGGAGCTAGAGTTGGAGCTTACAAACAAGGAGAAGAGGAGGGCTTACTACAGATTCTAGGTAGGTGCTTCTTCCATATTTTAATTTCTCTAAGGAAAACATTATCTTTTTGCACACGTTGTTTCTAGATCAGGCCACTAGATTTAGGGATTTCCCTTTTGTCCACATAAGATAATTTTCCTCATAACAACTTGGTGACTTCGCTAGGGAACATGATTTCTATTTAGTGGTTTCCTTGGCCTAGTTATTTTTAATCTTTCAAAGTGATCTGAATTGACTTGTTCAGAAAATAATTGGCCTTAAGAAAACATAATACTGAGCTTGGTAGGTTTTTTGAGTTATTTTTGAGCAAATTATCCCCAACAGACTCTTTGTTCTGAGACGGAGCGACCTAGAACAATTTTTCCTTTCTGTAAGTACGATGGTTCGCACTAATGCCCATTATGCACATGTGATGGTCTTGTAGTATGCAAAAATTTGCATTTATATGCCTTTCTTTGAGTTCTTATTTGTTCCAAAAGGTTTTCTTGAGTCTTTGAACTTTTCTGTGTCTTTGTAAAGTCATCATTGTGTTTACATTTGGATTTGTTTGACTTTGATGATAGTTTGTTTAAATTTTTCTTTCTTCTTGTCATTAGGGTTGTAAACACTTCAACTTGATAGTTAATTTGATAAAAATAATGTTCATATTATAGTTGCAATCTGTGTGAGTTCTTTTGGTCAAATATCTAGCTTCATTTTCATTTTCGTTGCATTTGAAATTGAAAAGGAAAACAAAACAAAAATTTTAGTTTCTTACAATTGTTTTAGTGTTTTTGCTTACATTTTTGCAGAAAATTCCCCCCTTTTTGCTTGGGGGGAAGAAGGGGGGGAGGGAGGGGGGTTGAATTATATGAGTGTTAATCGCCTTTGGGTTTCATCTCTTTTGATATTTGGAATTTTCACCCAATTTCAGTTTGAGTCCTCTATTAATGAAATCTCAAATTACATTTGAGTTCACTGGGAATTTCCCTTACACTTGATTGGTTCTTTCATTGCATTAGTGAAGGAAGGTTATGCTTTCATAAGTAGTCACTTTATATTGTTATTTTGTTGATTTGGAATCATACTGTGTTTGTTTTGAAGATTTCTCTTCCATAGCTTACATTTGCATCATTAGAATTGTCATTTTCACAACAGGAAAGGAAATGTGCATAGATTACATTTGCATAATTTTCATGGGAATTGTGCATATATTAAATTGCATGGTTTGGCATCTTTTAGCGCTTGAAATTATGAATAAGCTCTTTTTTTTGCATCATTTTTTGTTGTATTATTGTTTGTCTCTTTCTTCTCGTATATATATCTTCATTGAAAAGTGAAAGAGTTATTGTTATCATGCTAGTTGCATCACAGGGAATTCAAGTGAATTTATACCACGAGCCTTGAAATTGAAACCTAATTGAAGATCAACTTAAAAAAAATTAAATTAATGTAAGGAGAATTTGAAACATTAACGACACACATAGAGTTCTAGGCTGGAAGACATATTTCAGCATCCTTAAACTTAGGAGTTGTCGTAACTTGTTAGATCATTCTCCACGAACCCTTGGGGTATATCAGATTGCTCCACATACAAAAGTATATTAGAATAATTCCTATCATACAAGATGTATTAGACAAAACTACTACAAATTACACTTCCACATGCCTCCAAGTATATTTTGGAAGTCCCTTATAAGTTGCTATCCTGCCATAGGTAATCGAGTTAGCTGCCTTGTTATCTGTGATACACTAAACACAACATTCGAGGAGACTTCTTGCATGTACTTTTACCCAATGCACATGCTTACCTCTTTGATGGATATTTCTTTTTAAAAAACCTCGAAAACCTCTTGCGGGTGCGTCCTTGTCTACACCAAAATTCTTAGCAAGCACGGGGAAGGATTGAAACTTGCTGCTTGTAAAAGAGCTTCCCAAGTAAGATTGTCCCAACCATTCCGTGTTTGGATCATAAAATTCATAATGGTTGTCTAGAAAGCCTCGTGATCTTTGAAAATATAAATTTTCAATTGAGAGACGGGATCATGCTGGGAGTCTTGTAAAGAAAAATAGATCTGATCATTCTCGGTGGTCATGTCGAGATAGTGCGAACCTTCCATAACCATCAGCGAAGGCTGAAGTTCCTCACCTGCTTGATAGAACTCTGAAGAGAGAGATGTTAAATGGTGAATATCAGAGAGTGTGAAGCCACTGTCATTGGATGTGATGATGGGAAAATGATAACCCAAATGACAACCACCCAAGATAGAGCAATGATCGTATGAGTTAATTGATACGTCAGATTCCCAGTTTTCAATGAACAAAGAAAAATCCATATGAACAATCTTGTGAATGCTCTAAACAATCAAACCAAGTTTGATGTGGGCTATATATGACAGACCACTTGCCTGCAACTGGTAACCAATTGTGCAAGCATCATAGTCATCACAAGAATTTAAAAAGGAAGCTAGCACCATGAATGAAATGAAACCAGTTGAGGCATGGAAAATGGAGTGGAACTTGATTTGTGTGATAGCTTGTTCATTCATCATCACCAGGGAGATGTATGGTGTGATGAGCAAACATATTTGCAGTACAAGTTTAGCAATAAGACAATGAAGCTGACCGTGAAGGGGGAAATTCGATAAGTATGATTGCGGGCAAAGATAGTCTTTAAGATGATCAACTTCACAATTCCATGAATTTGTGAGAGAGAGAGACATTCCAAACCTGAGTTTGACGTGAGAAATTTGCATGAAGACAGATGCACTATAACAAAAGTTTCAACAACAATCAGATTGCTTAAATGAAGAGGCTCTTTTGATGGTATGTCCAAAGATAAATGAATTGGTGAGCTCGCATGAGCAAGTTAATTTGACGCATTGTCTTCATGCAACATAAGAGATGATGAAGGGTGGGGAGATTCTAGTATGATTAGACTATTTTCAATTTTATCATGGATGACCTCACCATCTTGTGTCAATCGAGGAGATAACTCATCAGATGGAGAAACAAAAGAGTATGGAGTATCTTCACCGCATGTAGATGCATTGCGAATGGTAGGACACAAGGGAAAGTGAGGTGAAGGGGATGTTTCAATACAAACGTCTTATTTGACCACAACACATTCTGGATCTAAATTTAATCTTAATGAGAAGCTAGAAGATTACAAGATGTGCTTGGGCGTTCATTACGTCATATGTACATGGATTTATCATAATTGGAATGACTATCGCCCAAGGATAGGGATTGATTGAAAGAATTGATTTTAGAGGATGTTCCACTGAAATTAATAGATGGAGGATCATTAAAGAATGGAAGCTCATTGTTTTGATGTGAACAATTATGAAACAAAGAGGGAAGATTGATAGTGTCCTCACCTTTCTACTCCTCTGCCCATGTAATGTGACTGCCTTGCACTTGATCGCAATTTGAGCCAACAACTTTAGAATCAAGAGAATGTGAACAACTGGCTGGTAAAGTAGGTTGATAAAGTGTGTCATGGTACAAGGAGTCATGGCTTGTAGATGATAGAGGATGGAAGAGATGCAAATTTGATTCAAGACTTGAGTTATGAACAATGATGTCCTCTTGCGGAATGGAGGATTGAGTCTTCGCTGTAGGCTTCTTGAACCATTATGGAATTTCCTCCATTGAAGTGGGATATTGGTGAGAAGATGGGATGGGGACATGCTACACATATTTTTCAGCTTCTTGATCACTGCAAGGGGGCACCCACATCGGGATCGGAAACAGAGGAGGACAATGAACAAATGGGGTAATGGTCTCCTCCTCTACACTCTGAGGTTTATCATGATTCACAAGAGTTTGGTAAGAAGGGAAATAAGGAGGTTCACCATATTGGGAAACATGAACCCAACATTTAAAATCTTGTCTCAAGAAATCCGAGTCAAAAGTTTGTAAAGAATTTTGTAACAAAGGTGAAGGAACCGATCAGAAAATTCCTCAACTGATTCATCAGGCACCATTCTTAAATGACAGATTTTTCAGAGACATCTCACTGGCTATACTTATCAAAAGATTTAACCATCATCTTGGTAAGTTGATCGAATGAATCGATAGAAGCAATGGGTAATGTATGACACCAACATTCAACACGTCCATTGAATGTGAGGGTGAGCAGTACAACTGATACATATTCGAACTTTATTTGGTGATGGTGGCAAAGAGTCATAACTTGAAGCACATGCACACGAAAAAACGATTCACCCTCACCTTTGAACTTCAACTTGGACAGGTCGTGAATAACTTCCACATGGATGTACAGTTAGGATTTTTAGAAAAACATTCCGGGATTATGATTTCTGGAAGAGACACTTTAAATAAGAGATTAACCAGACTCTACGAGCACAACCTGTTGTCTGGCCGTCCTTCTAGCACTATTTTGTTGACGGTGTTGGAATTTCGTCAACCGAGGGGATCTCCCCTATATAAAGTCCCAACTATACCTCACACCGTTTTGTGTAGAAGTCTCATTCAGTATAAAGGCCCAATTTCCATATACTTAGAGATCTACCTTGGCTCTAGCTATTAGCACATGAGAGTGTTACACTAGTATCTTCAAACAACAATGTAAGTGTGCCTGGTGAGTACGTAATGTAACTCGTGTATATGTTCTCTTATTGCAAAGGGGGAGAGTGAAGTGAACCTCTAAGTGAGAGGTAGTAGTACCACCCAAGAAGAGACACATGCGAAATAAGAATAGTTTGTCCAGTGTCCAATAGAATAGTCCACAATGGACACGATAGTCATTGAAATTGAAGTACAAGGGAAACACGTACATCATCCAACAGAGTAGTCCACACAGATGTGACAGTTGTTATAACCAGTAAACAAGACAGGTTTGTCTAATGTCCCACGGAGTAGTCCACAAGGACGAGACGACAATGATAACCAATACAACACATTCTCAACATTGTAAGTACTAAAATAACCAAAGTAGTTCAACTATATTGTACAGGTTAAGCAAACATGCATTACAAGTGTTTAAAGAGTAGTTTTACAAACATCTACAAAACATGCGTGAAAATGTGCTGGCCTTAACAGGCTTCTGAATTTAGCAAAATTCATTAGACACATCTGTACACCATACATCAGTAGTCCCAATAGTGGGGCATTGGAGTCACTCCTCGCTCATCAAAGAACTGACTGAGAAAATCTCTATGCTTTGTGGAGGAGCCAAGGTGAAAAGTCCTTACTCATACAATGGGAGGGGTATAAATAGCCAAGGGTGATGCTTGAACCATGTGACTCTTGGATTACCCTCATGACCGTTCAACTTGTTATGACTTTTCAACTGACATGACTCTTCAACTTCATTTGCGTGTCCATTGGAATTTCACTTTACATTACATTCAGTTACAACAGATATGGCCCATAGATGTGATGTGGCATTGACAACTCATGACACAACTTGACATGACACTGCTGACATGTACTGGCTGGCTGTGGTGGCAATGCCAAGTTGTTGTGCTGCTAAGTGATAGATGTACTCTTGGGTGTGCTTTGTCTTCTCCTCCGCATGGCCTGATGTTGCGGGGTCTTCAATGGTCATGGTCTTATAAGATGGTTCCATGCACGTGTTCCTTTCGCTTGCTACTTGATGCACTCCGTTCGTCCATCCAACTGCAAGTAAGTATTATAGCATGTGGTCTCCTTCTTCATCCCATTCGTCGTCTCACCATGATCTATCAGTGTACCTGTTACTGCAATTCACTCATGAAAGGATGACATCAAATCCAAAACATCCTAGTCTAACATGATGCATTATTTCAATGGTCCAGGCTTGGGACAGGTGATAGGCTAGGAAGAGGGCCCAATAACTACACACTGCGTAGTTCCATGTGACAGGGAGGAGGATTGGTCACTTTGACTGTAGAGATTGCATCTCAGGCTTGGACAAGGAACTCCGAGGCACCGTCTTCACTGTTTGGGAAAGATGCATAGAGGCCACTCAGAGGCAGTATGGTGCAGTTGAAGAAACCAGTGGTAGTTGCAAGGTGGGACCCTTGAGGGAAACCTCTACGCAGTTTCTAAAGGGAAGAAAAGGCATGATAACAGAGGGACCAGAGGGCAATTCTATGTAGTTTTTGAGAGTAGTGAGTCCCAACTGAGGAAAGTCATTGGGAGGACATCTTTGCATAGTTTGCAAGAGTAGTGCAGGCTGAGGTCTTTGAGAAATGCGAGGTTCCATCAAGCAGGAATGAGGCTTGATGATTTTTCTTTCAAAGTGCGCAATTTATGTTGGGCTTTGAGGCAGTTTCTGTGCAGTTTTGGGAAGGAAGACAGGTTGCTTACCTCTGGGATTGCATAATGCAATTGAATTAGAGGAAAATCTCAAGCATTGCGTAGTTCCATATAGTAGAGCAATACCATTGAGGGCTGAGACTGCGCAGTGTAGCTTAGTCGGGGTCCAGTGAAGTGGAGTTGTTTAGTCAAAGAGATTTTTCAGGAAAATGGCTAAGTGTGAGAGGCAAGTGAACTTGTAAGGACTTGACATTGTGATCACACATTTAACATACTTCGACAACATGATGACACTGACCAGTGGTACAACATAGCAGATCATGACCCTCTATGTGGCTGTCTAGGGCTAGAAGTGACGAGTGCGACACTTGGGATAGACCTTAGGATGACCATGACGATACTCGCGTGACAATACTTACTTACAACTTTGTGTGTGAGTGCGACTGATGTTTACATAGATAAGACAACCCAAACACACAATGAAAAACCTTAGAAATCACCAGAACAAGATCGCAAACAAAAGAAAGCAATCAACATGCCAAAAGACCACAGTTGGTTAAGCAAGAAAAAGGGAGCAAGACACATAGAGGAAACACATGGAATGACTTTCAGTGCTTGCAACTATGGACGTCATTGAAGACATAATGATATAACAATGATAAGTGGTCCTTCAAGCTATACTAAGACGTGTATTTCAAAATTTGTGATTTTTTTCATACCTACCCTCCAAGGGTTGTGCATCAGATGGAGTCTTCATGCGATCCTAATCTTCTATCATACCTTGGGTTCCTTATTCTTCTTATCTTCTTCCTTAGCTCCTTGAGAGACCTATAGCATGTCATCCTTCTTGTTATCACGTAGAGACACATTTGCATAGTTTCAGTGGGCAATGAATGCTGCGAGATGAGGACCTGTGAGGACACATATGGGAAGCTTCAGGATGCAAGGAATACTGAGTAGTTGAGGGACAAAACTGTGCATTTTTAGGATGCAAGACACTGCTACAGGATGAGGCCCTGGGAGGACACATCTGCGTAGTTTCAGAATGCAAAGAAGACTGAGAAGCTGCGGGACAAAACTTCACAGTTTTAGGATGCAAGGTACTGCTGCGGGATGAGGTCCTAGGAAGACACATCTGCACTATTTCAGGATGCAAATCAGATTGGGCAGCTGAGGGACAAAATTTCACAGTTTATGGAGACAGTGGGTTTCGGCTGAGGGAAGGGCACTGGAGGAAACAACTGTGCAGTTTTGAATGCTAAGGGAGGTTGGGCATATTTCCCCTTGAAGTAGAACAAACTTCTCTTTGCATAACAAGCAATAATCCCCATCCCAAAAGATGACACATACTATAGAAAGATAAAAGCATGAATGAATCTTAAGATAAAAAGGGGGAGCTTGAGATCATCAACTTGCCAATAAGTGACTAAGGAACGATCAATCATAGGATCCACAGTAGGCTCTGAAATGTCAGTACAGGCCAAAATTTGGAGGGTGTTGCAGCTGCTAGAATAGGACCTTTGGAGTTTTCTTTTTCACCACTTTTTTAAACTCTCTAAACATGAAAAATAAGTTGAGTTACACCTTCAACAGACTCGTAAAACCATCAAACAATGTTGGAATCTTCGAACATGACGAGACTAAACCACTCCTTCTCAGGGTTTATTAAATATACTTAGAAGGATTCATTCAAAGGATGAAATTATAGATCAAGCATATGTTATCCTCCTTAAGATTGTAAAAAATAAAGAGGTACTGGCGAAAAATGGTTGGGAAATTGGGAAAACAGGGCATTTTACCTATTAATGGAAGTGAATACCTCTTGAACATAAGACTCTCTCACTTCATCTATGTGACTATTGGTTTGTGAAATCTACTTGTCCATTTAGTTAATCGCACCATGTTATCACCACAAAATTGATCATCTAGCCTAATCTACTAGATGGATCGAAGTACACCATGTAAAGCCAATTTTAGCATAGTAAAATTGCTTTCGCTGTGAGAAATTACTTAATAATCCCCTTTGTTAAGTAATTTATAGTTAAACCCCTGAAGAATAATTAAATAAATCACTTTTTATTTTATTTTCTTCTAGGAATAATTAATGAAACCATTGTTTTATTATTATTCCTTGTCAAATTTGACTCAATCATGAAAAAAAATAGATAACTCATTATTTATCTTATTTTTTTCTAAGAATAATTAATTAATCACTAATTAAATATCATTCTTTGTTAAATTTGACTAAATCCCTTAGGAATAATAAAATAAATCTTTATTTGTTTATTATTCCTTAACTAATTCATTGAGATGATAAATAAATCATTTATTTATTTATTATTTCTAAATAAAAGTTTAAATGATTTTCCCCTCCTAAACAAATATAATAAAATATTCCGAGTGGTTATTCCAAGAATGAGATCAATAATATTTTATTTTTCTCTAAGAATAATTAATTAATCACTAATTAAATATCATTCTTTGTTAAATTTGACTAAATCCCTTAGGAATAATAAAATAAATCCTTGTTTTTTAATTATTCCTTAACTAATTCATTGAGATGATAAATAACTAATTTATTTATTTATTATTTCTAAATAAAAGTTTAAATGATTTTTCCCTCCTAAACAAATATAATAAAATATTTCGAGTGGTTATTCCAAGAATGAGATCAATAAGATTTTACTATTCCTCATTATTCGAGAATAACTCAATAGTTTGTTATAAATAGAAGGGTTTTCCATTCATTATTCACTTTTGATTATTTTCTTTATTGCACTCACTATTGTAACTCTGATTATTTTCACTGTCGCACACCATATTTTTGATGGGTTTATGCATTATAGAGGAGAGAGACTCTACAGAAGCTGAAGACGTTTTGAGGATAGCCAAGAACCCATCCCATAGAGGGGGACTGCTAACATTTATCTGTTCTCTTCACATGTGTTATTATAAAAAATATTCTTTACATATCTAGTTTCCATTGGATAATTGGGGTTATTACTCTTTCTTTCATTGTTTACCTATAATCGTAGCGTACATCAGAATTTTGGTAGGTTTTGTTTCTATCAATAGCTGCAGATCTACAATGTTTAACAACCATTTATAGTGTTGATATTGTTTGTCATCCACAATCTTAATTGGGTTCTTTTTGTACATCATTGAGAAGAAAATGCTACAACAAAATTGGTGACTCTGCTGGGTTATAATACCAATTCATAACCTTGGGTCTCCAATATGAAATTGGTGACTCCTCTGGGTTTTATACTTCAGATCCAAAAACCTGGGTGATCTTCTGTTTTTAGCTTAGGGTTTCTTCTTTTTTCAATTGTATTTATGTTTTGTAGTTTTTTAGCTCTATATCTGATCAATTTCTGACTTCCACAAGCTTTCTGGTCGTTTCTGTAGGTCACAGGAACCAGCCGCAACAAAGGCGACAATTTTTTCTGAGATTTGCCGACCGAGATCCTCAGAATAGAAATCACAGTTTTCAGCGCAAAATGTGCGATTTGGGCTTCATAACACACCTTTCAGCCCAAAAAGTGCAATTTCAGCAGAAAACAGATCAGTACCTGCGATTTCTGGGTTTTAGGGTTTTTCTTAGATTTGTTTCTAGGTTTTTCTGAGAGTTGTCTGCTGGGTGTCTGACTTTTGTCTCATCCCGCTTAAGCCTTGATCCACTCTATTTTACTCATCGAAGTCGAATTTAGCCTCCGCTAGGGCTTCTAGTACACTTCCACCTTTCTAGGAGGAGTTTAGCTGAGTGAGAAGTTTGAATTTATGCAGCGCTTTCAACCACATTTTCCATATCTATAACCTTTTGTTTCAAACCTGTTAAGATAGGTTTCTACCATCCATAGTTTCAAATTTCAACTTGTTTGGTCTTTTGCCTTAGGGTCCCATCGGTTTCCCTAGGTTTTTCACCCATCTCCCTATCTTTTTGTAACGATCTTCCTCTTTGGTTTTTGGCTGTTGTTGCACCACTTTCTAGCATGTTAGTGTCACTTGATCCCAGTCACACCAACATTCTGATCGCTTGACCATTTCAGTGTATTTCCCATCGGTTTAGCCACCAAGTAGTACATTCTTTGCAAACTTAGTTTGGGTGGGGTTTAGTTAATTGTTTTGTTGTTAATTTTCTGTTATTTATTTCAATTTATTTTCAACAAGTTTTTTTATTTTTTACAAACACAATCTGGGCTTAATCAATTAATACACTTGCACACACAAGCACACCTTAAGCGGTGGGCACTTGGTTTACACCGCCAAGCCAAGACTTAACATAATAAATTTATCTCTTTGCATCAGAGACAAAAGATATATTGTTGATCTCCCTTCACCCATTTCTGTGTTTCGTGTGTCCTTCCATCATTGCGCCACTAAGGTGTGCATCGTGGAGACTATTAGGCCTTCACCCTTAGTTTCCGCTTGGGCGTATTACCCCTCCCTGTTGGGTTTGGATTCATAGCCCTCCAAGTCCCCATATCGACTCTTCTCCTAGTCATTCTGATTCCTCATCTGATTCCGAGCCTCCTTCACCGCATATCGTCACCATGTCTGGACCCATAGCTGGTGTAGGAACCCAAACTAGTGTTGGCTTCCATTCTATATGATGGTCACATAAAGTGGAATAGTCTCAGGAATTGTTCCAGCAGCCCCATGCTCTCCTTTATGGTTGGGTTAGGTATACCAGATCTTAACTAGTTGATAAATGACCCCATACACCATGATGCTAGTTGGCCCTCTATGCCAACTAAGCTTCCCTCAGACATCCCAAAGTTCGAGGGTATTACTGGAGAGGATCCTACCAACCATGTTTGATCCTTCCACATGTGGTGTTCGTCCAACTCCATAACCGATGACTCCATTCATCTTCAGCTCTTCCAACGCACGCTCACTGGAGACGTTGCAAAATGGTATGGAGACCAACCCTTCGCCTCTCATTCTGTTTCCGTGATGCTTGCTAAAGCGTTCCTTTCATATTTCCAGTTACCTCTCCAATACAACACTGGTACAGAGTTATTGACCACATTCAGTCAATCCTCCGCCACTCACCTTTCTAACCATGTTAAGGAGTGATGTCGAAGGAGGAGCACATGTCTTGCCCTGCCTTTCGAAGACTGTGTCTCTCTAGATTCGTTTCTTAAGAGCCTTTTATCCCCTATCGGGAAAGATGCCGCGTCCCATTTTCCTTAGACCGAGGAAGAAGCTCTCCAAACCGCTTTGAGATATGATCTGACTTATGCACAATCCGGTTATGTCTATATCGTCATTCTAGACCTCCCTCATCCTGGAAGGGCCAATGCATCGGGGTCATCTCACACCGTCGACAGTATTGTTGGATCCCTTTCACACTCTTCGCCATACACTCAACAGAGTTATGGCTAGCCACAGGGGGCACACGTTCCTCCAAAATTTATGCCCCTCCTGCTAGCAACATGTTTCTGGGGCCCCAACCCGTCTACCAAACTATTGCTTCTTCTTATGCACAACTTGACGCTCTAGCCCCCCAAACATTAGCACTGCAGCATCCCATGCATCCTCAGCCCCAACATCCACCGCCCCCTCAGGGCCAGGTGTTTGTGTAGCAGAGTGATACCAATCCCTAAAATTTGAAGAAAAAGAATAAGGGGAAGGGTAACAAGGGTAACAAGAGTAACCAAGGTAACCAGCCTAGTGAACCGAGAACCAACCTAATACCAACAACCAACAATAGGGCGGCTAGCCCAAGTAGAACAAGGGTATTTGTATGAATAAACCTTGTGCATATTCTGGTGTACATGGCCACTATACACATGAGTGTCCTATTTTACCCTAGATGCGCGAAATGTCGAAAGCTCAAGCAGCTTCTCTAGGTCAATAATCGCCTTAGAATTCTGCGCCACCTCAACCGGCCATGCTCACTAATCCTTTCCCTAAGCAAGGATTTGTTGCTACTCAACCCCATCTAGGTCAAGTTGTATCGGTGACTACCAAATCCCTATGATGAACTCTGATAAGGTTAACCCCTCCATTATCAACCTACAAACTTGGTTGCGCCAATATGACAAGCCCTCCACTTTGTCTGCTATCGATTCCAAAACCAAAGTATTGTTGAGCCTCTTACGACACTGAATTTTCCTTTATAGATCCCTCAACCTAAAGTTTAGGCCATTGACAAGATTCCAAAGGGACCATTACATTGTAATGCGGTTTATAACAAAGTTGCCCATACATACAGTATAGTAGGCGACTTGACGCAATCACCTACCACCATGTTGACACTAGAATTCCTCTAGTCGTGTCCTTCCCAAAAGAGAGATGTACTAACTGCCTTGGGTGCAGTGGATCCTTCTGATGATCATTTGATTGTCTTGCTGGTTGATACATTAGAGCACCCCCCATTACCTTCATCGGTTGCTTTCTAGATACCAGTTAGAATTCGTAATGCCATCATCTCCCGATGCATTATTGATGAAGGCGCATCCACCTTTGTGATGTTTGCTGCTATTTGGAAACAACTAAATTCACGTGAGTTTTCCCCCTCGACCATCACTTTGTATGCTTGGGAAGGGCACTCCTCCCAGCCCCTCGGCATGTACCACAACTGTCCAGTGACCCTGGTGGGAAAGGTTGTCCATGTCAACATTGAATTCATTGATGCCCCTTTGGATTAAAATATTGTCTTAGGTCATAGTTACACATATGCAATGTCCACTGTCGCATCTGCGGTCTTCTGTAAGATGTGCTTCCCCCATGAAGGGAAGATTGTTACCATTGATCAGTTGACTTACTACGAGCCGACATCCATGACCTCCCCTGAGTCCATTATCTCGTCAATGTACGATAAACAGTCTTCAATTCCTTCCATCAGTGTTTCACCCAAAGTCTATAAAGATTCCTCGTTATTGGGTGCTTTCCCTGGTCCTTCCACTCCCATCTCTGACCTACTTTCATGATTTTTTGCATGTTACAAGCCTCATGGGCTGCTCTTCAACAGTCTGGTACACTTATCAACAACCAACTCCTCAGCATCCTGCTATTGCTCTTCCAGCGGAGTCCTCTGGACCCACCCCCAGGACCTCCTCCATTTGTTCCTCCAAGTCTCAACCATCTAGGATCTATTCCGTAGCGACATTATCCTGTCGGTCAAATACCTTTCTTATTCCCCCCCTCCGAGAGTTTTTCCTGTACCCGTCATGGCTTCGCTGGTCCTTCCTAACATGACTCTAGAAATCCCATTATGGTACATCGATCCCCCTGCAAACATTCCGCCTTGTCATCCAAGACCATATCACACTTTGACCCCAGTTGAACCAGTCCCCATGACCCCTGCCACTGCTTCAGTGCCATTATAACCTCAACAGGAACCAACTCTTGTTGCGAAAGCATCTGGCCAGGGGGCAAAGCCGAAAGGAAAGGTTTGGAGGACAAGGCTCCCCAAGCTCCTCTAGCCCCTAAGGCCCCAAATCCGTCACCCATGTGCGCTTTGTCTCAAGTTGCTGGGCACGACACCAACGATTGTCCTGAACTTCCTCAACTTAAACCTTTGGTTCATGAGGCGTTCCCTTAGTCAAATATTCTAGAAGTCCATGTTAGCTTACTAGTCCCACTTAAGAAACTCAAAACACTTTGCACAAACCATCCTTGTGCCCTATGTGATCTTCATGGCCATTATTCCCATTGCTTCCCTCATCTCGATGAATTTCGCAATTGCCTCGAGGTGATTCGTGAATATGAGGCCACTCGTAGTGGAGCCTCTACTCCTCTACTTGTGGATTTTGGTACCACCAGTCAACCAGAACATGGAAAATTTGGCCCTACTATTGTGGTCCCTCCCCCTGATGTCGAGATGAAGGACACCATAGGCCCCATTCTTTACCTGTCATCATCCTTGAGTTCCTTGCAGGCAAACCTTTCTGAGGTTTCCATGGGTGTTTCTATCGAACCTTATTTGAAAGAATCCCAGGTCTCAACATCAGTAGATCGTCCATCTACTAGTCCGTCGTCTGCCATTCTAGATGATGCGTATGTGAACCTTATTTCTCAGGTTGATGCACCAGGTAATGTCGCCCCATCATGTATTCAGCCTTCCTCCCGTCCGCCCATCTCCCAGCCTGATGAGGACACCATGGAATCTATGTCTACCTGTGATTACCCCTACCCTTAAGTAAGGGGACATTTCTTCAAGAATATTTCAAAGGCCATCTCCTCCCTAATTCTCCCAATGCGCTCTACCTTTGGAAATGTTTCTCACAACACATCCCTTTGATTGGCGTGTCTTTATTTCTATCATGTAGTTAGGTAGCTCACATCATCTCATCCGCTGTCTTTTGCATCTTTCAGATGGATCCATCATCCACACCATATATCGGTCATGCCGACAGTGCAAGTTGCTTTTCCTAGAAGCCAGACTCGGCAGCCTGGGCCATTTTTACCCCCTTGCATACGTTACTCCTTTCAAACGACATTTGCATTAGATCTACCACCAATAATCAGGTTGGATATGATGCAGTGATAGGTTTTTTAGTTGATGCCCTTGCTCATTGCATCCTTCATCTTCATGTTCATTTAGATTCCTTGCTACTTGTCATGCAATTGAATGGTGTGTATCATGTGCATAAGCAAGTCCTATTTAGAAAATATCTACGAGTGAAGTTATTGGTACGTGAATTTGAAACAATTACTTTCAGTCATGTGCCTAGAGCCCAAAATCACTATGTAGATACTATTGCAAACAACATTATAGTTTGGCCTTTATCACAGGTGTACCACAGAAGATAACCACACAAATGGTGAACCATCATCGTCATATAAAATGCATAATCATATTATGTATCTAAAAGTGTTTGGATCCATAGCTCTAAATACATCCGACATGCCCATAGCATGTTACAAAAATCACAATTAAAGGGACCCACATGTCCCTACATCTAGTCATTGTCCAACAGATCTCGCACTAAAGGCTTTGCTCCACCTGGACGTAAATCACATACTGCATAATGTTCCATTGCCACGCACCGTACGATACCTCGCCACTCTGAGGGAAGATTGATGCACTCATCTATGTATCAATCATCTAAGTCGTGCCATACGCACTTTGAAACCCTGGTCAAGAGTACATCAAACTTATGATGCAAATCAACAAGCAACGCAGTATCCTCTGGACCCTACTGCGACGATGATGTCCCCCGATCTACAGCCCTAGGCACTACAACTCAACCTCTGTATCTTGCTAGCTTCACTGGTGCTATGTTTGCAAACAACATATTTCACACTCAATACCATATACATGTGACAAAACTATAAAATGCACCATAAAACATAGCAACTTGAAACTTACCGTCTGGTCCCCATGCTCGCTCTGGTGGAAGTGGCAAGTCAGGATCCCCCTGATAGTTCATGCCACTATAAGGGTAATTGTCAATGTAAAGGGGCATCTGATCCCAGTGTGTGAAAAACTTGGGTCGGAACACCCGTCCGAATCCCCCTCCTCCTGCTCTCCGTAGTAGCTACCCCTAACGACGCATCCTCGGCTCCTGTGGGCCCCCATCTTGGATCTGTACATGAGGATTGATAGTGGGTATCCTCTCAAAGAAGAACGCACATAGTACTGTACCAAAAGAACATCCATGATTCACCTGCCTCTTATAAAGACTTAACTGTCATTTCACCGACGAAAACATCATCTGGACCCATGCATAGTAGGTCCCAGCCAAAACACTCTCAACTAACATCATCTTCTCACCAGTGATGTGGTGGAATGCCTGGCTACCCAAGACCCATAGCATAGCTGCTACAACAACCTTTGTCTCTAGCCTCTCTAGATCAATAAGCGGGATAGACGTGCCCTTGACACGAACACCCCGTCGACAATGTCACTCCATGAACTCTATAATGTTCCTCCAACGAGGTAACACTGGATGAATATCTCCCACCACTCCGAGGGGAGGTAGTCCGGTCAAAAAGTAAATACGTTGTAATATGAGCTCGATCTTGTGCCCCTACATGACAAAGACCTCCTGGTCTGGATCCCAATAGCTCACAATTCTTGATAGCAAGGGCTCACCTTCCCTCACTAGTGGGTTCTCTACCAGCTTGAGAACCCCATAACATGCCAATGCCCCTCAAACCGCCTGATACCCCTAGATCTTGGATCAAAGAGTATCCAAGTCTCATTCACGCAAGTTGATTTTCATCTCTGCCATGCCTGCAAAACACCATACATCTTGTCTATACAAAGAAGAAAACAATGGTCTACACTGATCAACCTACAATCCCCACCAGGCCAGCAGACCACCCTTCCTCTAGCCACAAATCACAGTTTTTAGCGTAGAAAGTGCAAGCTCACTGGTTTCCAACTATTTCCTAGAAGCCAGATCACACTTTTGGACCCAGAAAGTGCTGTGTGACCATGAGCAAGGGCAAGGGTCTCTTAGGGTGCTTCCAGGTACCAAAAATAAGGAAATAAACCAATGAGATTGAAGAGATGAGTAAGGCCACCTACCTGAAAGTCGCAGATCCTGATTCCAACAGGTGGTTTGTTTGCTACGATCTCCACAAGATTTAGGGCATTTTCTTCCTCTCCAAATTCACCACAGCTCACTTAGCAAATGATCCCAAATTGGAGGGAAAATGTCCTTTCATAGAAAAATCCCTAATTTTTCTATCGCCCATTGCAACTAGGCCATAGCTCAGTTTGACGAATCGTGAACACCGTTGGAAATATCTCACCAATCTCTAAAATGGGTCTTCCTTAGTTTTTGATGATTCGATACCTCACCTGGAAACCATTTTTCCAAGGTCGCTTCGTCATCTCTCAAAATCGGATTTCGTCATAAAGCGACACTTGTACTTTGAGGTCCACCTCATCTTACTAGTTGTCATACCATATGTCGATTTTCGTCATGAGCAACCATTATTTACTCATGTTTTCATGGTCCCCACTGGGCCTTGTCTATGTGGTAACGTCATCCAGTCACCCTTGTTCAGAGCATTTGTGATGAGTCACCCTTGCAGTCTTGGAGTCTATTTCATGCCCCATCATATCATGTCACATTATTCCATCCATATTTGCATAAGGTTCATCCCGTGTTGCCCATTTTGGCCTCCAGTCATACTGTCCCCATCCCGTCCGGAGTTGAGTCAGTTGCTGCTAGGTCAGCGATGCAGTTTATGCTCTGACAAGGGTAGTCATCCGTTTGTCCCTGAGTCCCATTTCCCCATTATCCCTGGCATCATTCCATCAGTCACATTACTATTTTCCCTCGTGCTTTAGTTGAGGATCCTCATTGACTCATCTATCACGGGCCCTATTCTGTCGACATCAACTCATTTATTCCAGAAGAATGGCCTAGAGGGTAGTGTATCTCGGTTCCAGCTTCCACTCTTGTTTGGCACCTTGGATTGAGCAGGGGGTCTCATTATTTCCCTTTGACTTAGTCGCTTCATATTCATGATCCATACAATTGATGGTCCAGTGATGGAGCAGATTGTACTAGTGATTCTCGAGTGTGTGTGAGATGTTTCAGACCTCATGAAGGAGTGGGCCTTCAGGTAGCCTCCCACATGGCCATATGAATACCTATTTTGCTACAACCTCTGATGTAGTTCTGTAGAGTTTATGGGTTTGGTTCTTACCAATTGCAAGGTCCACAGTGTGCACATCTCCTTTAGATGATTCATTTAGTTTTGCAGAACCCTTCCCTGTTCAACAGGGCTTCTCGGGTTGTTCTACCCTCCCTCCCACCCATTTCTTGAGGGAAGGGGCTTTGTATCTCATGTACTCAGATATTATTGTATTCAGTCCTGGCTCATGTTTTTACTAGGTGCATTATGTATATCTACATTGTATTATTTTCTGGCTCTATTATGCTAACATGTCATGTATCATTCATCATGTACTTGATTGCTCAGTTTTATATTTCTGGGCGAACCATTATTTTTGTACTAAGTTATCTCGGTGGGTATGGGTATGCCTCCCCTGCCTCATTGAAGTCCGGTACCACAATATAAAAGGAGACTTGCATTAGTCTCGCTCCCTCTGTCCCTATCCTCTTTCAATTCAGCTTCATTGGTCTCTCTCTCTCTCTCCTTGACTCCCCTGTGTTGTCTAAGTGATTGTGTCTTTACGACGTACTTCAGTGATACATTTTTCTCCTAACACTTGTACGTTGGGGGGCAATCTGTTATCACTTAAAAATTGATCATATAGCCTAATCTACTAGATGGATGAAAGTACACCATGTAAAGCCAATTTTACCATAGTAAAATTGCTTTTGCTGTGAGAAATTACTTAATAAACTACCTTTGTTAAGTAATTTATAGTTAAACCCATGAAGAATAATTAAATAAATCACTATTTATTTGATTTTCTTCTAGGAATAATTAATTAAACCATTGTTTTATTATTATTCATTGTCAAATTTGACCCAATCATGAAAATAAACAGATAAATCATTACTTATCTTATTTTTCTCTAAGAATAATTAATTATTGAAAGAAGAAATTTTGGCCTAAATCACATTCAGAAAATCATAGTCGACGCGTTTTGAACCAACTAGTGTGGTTCATTGTCAGGACAAGTTGAAAAAACAGATCCAGTCTAGCAATTTAAATAGTCTGAGCAGAGACTCCAACGGCTAAAATTTGATTAACGGCTAATTTTTTACTTTAGGACCCCGGTCAAATTTTTATTCATTAATTTAATATTATTATTATTTATTATGGAAATAAGTTAAATTAGGTAAAAATATATAAATAAATAAAATAAATTAATGGTTAGTTTTT
>APFE031120620.1:60982-88472 GCA_000404065.3 Pinus taeda | reverse complement strand
GGTGTTTCAGCAACGTAAAAATTTCGTCAGTTGCTGAACGTGGTGTTTCAGCAACAGTGTTTTTTGACGCAAAACTATTTTCGACTTACGGTGTTTTAGCAATGCGATTTTGACGCTAAGTCATTTTATGGGCATCAAAATTACTTATAAATTTACAGAGTAAAATTTACAGTAAATGAATATCAGCAAAGCAGTGAACTTGTATTCATAAACAGTAAACAAGCTGATACAAGTTCATCTTCCTCTTGACAAAGGGATAACAGCAGAAACACTTCAGTTGCACAAATCTATGCTTAAGAGCATCTTCCTCTTAACAAAGGGATTCACCAAGGAACGCTTCTATTCCACACAAATAACATCTACCTCTTAACAGAGGGATTTCAACATGCCTGCTTCAGAGGCACTTGTTGTGTCTGCACTGCTGTCTAGGCACTCTGTCTCAGCACTGTATTACAACAACTCTATCTCAGCACTACTGTGCATAGAGCTTCATTCATGTGAGCTATGCTGCTGCACATTCTTTCTCAAAAACACAGAAATTACATTTCAGCACTGTTGTGCTGTATTGCAGAGAGATTAACGTTGTTGCCACACACTCAGAGAAACAGAACTGCTGTTCTTTTCTGATTGATTAATCTCACTGGTACATTAACAGAACTGTTGTGCGTTCATATTTATAGGAAAACAAATATCTGATTTAAACAATAAACTAGACAAAATATCTGCTGATATTTATCTACGTATTTATTGCAGAAGAGGCGGTGTGGCGGTGATGAGTTTATCGGTGGAAATAAGTCGGTTGCAGGGGAATTTATTTCTGCACATTTAATGCTGATTTAAAGTGCAAAAATATCAGAAGATTTTTTGCGGCTTCCGGATAACTGCTGAAGATCAGATTCTATGAATTTAATGCACATCAATGTGCAAAATATCAGCAGTGACTTTGCGGCATCGAACAGGCTGGAACATTTACGGGAAATCAGATTCTGTCCAGCTGTTCATTGTTTGCAGTTGGAATTAATTTCCAACAGGCACTTCAGCATAAATAATTAGAATAGTACTATTCTTATCTATTGTTAATATGTCTTATAGTTTATAGAAAGTGAGGGATTTGATGAAGAATGGTTACTGCCTTGTTTACTGCCTCCCTTAGAAAGAGTTAGTGCAATCTCTCTTAGTTAGTGTAAAGAGGAGACCTTCAGTAGATCGTGAAAAATAGATAATAGACTCTACTTGTTGGTTGGGGGGAGCTTCAATGCCTGAAAAAAAGTGAAACAGGTTGGGAGGGGTGACATGAAAACGACTCTATTTATCCCACCCTGGTTCGATTGGTCTTCGCCTGTGTGACCAGTATCGTAACTCTTCTGGGGAAGGCGATCAAGATCAACGGATGTGCACCCTAATTTCAATTCAAAGCCCTACCCTAATTTAATATTGGTCTTAAAACTAAAAAAATATACAATTTATTTTTATTATTCAAGATAATTTTAACGCTAATATTCTAAATTATCAAAAAAATAAATTATAATTTTTTTGTCATTTCAGTTAATTTTAATGTCTATTACTTAAGAATTACGGTGTAATTTTATATTATTTACATAGTAACTATAATATTAAGATTTCAAAACTATAATCTCAACAAATAAATAGTATTTTATATTATTTACATAGTAACTATAATATTGAAGAATTTCAAACTATAATCCCAACAAATAAATAATATAAATATTTTATAAATTTATTATTATTATTATTAAACTCATAAATATTTTTATTTAAAAATATATAAAACATTGAATTTTAAAAGTATTTAAATTAAAGATAGAATTTAAAAAATATATATATATATTTATATTATATTTGAATTATAAATTGTAGATTAATTGGGTCTCGTGAGATTTGTAAGTATTTAGCCACCAATGATAGAGCGTTCCGTTAACGAATTAACAAGTCAAAGTGGTTTGAAAGTAATAAACACAAGTCCAATAGTGAGTGTAAGCCAAACCAATTATTCTTCGGTAAGAAGTTCAGTGGTTTTGAATCCAATACACACAAATCCAATTATGAGTGCGAGCCAAACCAATTGTAATCCAAATTATTGAAGTTAAGTGTTTTGAAACCAATACAGACAAATCCAATTATGAGTGTGAGCCAAACTATTTTCAAATTCAAATCTTATAGAGAGGATGTAGCCTAATTCAGTTCGGGTAACAACTCATATTGTTGGTATCTTCCCACACATTCATTCACACCAAAAATCCAAGAGATTTGAAGAGATTTGAATTCATATTGTTTGTATCTTCTTATATATTCATTTACACTAAAATTGTTTGTATCTTCTTATATGTTCATTCATATTGTTTGTATCTTTTTTTACAAACTTGGGTTGCTATTGTTTGTATCTTTCTTCACATTCCACCCCAAAACTCCAAAAACCAAAATTTGCATTCATATTATTTGTATCTTTTTTCACAAACTTACGTTGATATTGTTTGTATCTTTCTTCACATTCCACCCCAAAACTCCAAAAACCAAAATTTGCATTCATATTGTTTGTATCTTTTTTCACAAACTTACATTGATATTGTTTGTATCTTTCTTCACATTCCACCCCAAAACTCCAAAAACCAAAATTTGCATTCATATTGTTTGTATCTTTTTTCACAAACTTAGGTTGATATTGTTTGTATCTTTCTTCACATTCCATCCAAAAACTCCAAAAACCAAAATTTGCATTCATATTATTTGTATCTTTTTCCACAAACTTCTTTTTCCACAAACTTACGTTGATATTGTTTGTATCTTTCTTCACATTCCACCCCAAAAACTCCAAAAACCAAAATTTGCATTCATATTGTTTGTATCTTTTTTCACAAACTTGCGTTCATATTGTTTGTATCTTTCTTCACATTCCACCCCAAACTCCAAAATTAATGATAAAACTTACTTCCATCCACACCTTTAGACCCGTGATCTGCACTATCCAAATATACTGTGTAATGACCACCTTCATCGCGGACTCACCACATTGAAATGTTGCGAACCTTATTTTTGGTTGCATTACATTTAACGTGAAACCTTCCATCGTTTCGGTTGTTTTGCAAGGCTAATCGCATCTGCTGTGCGCTTTTACTGTGCGTGTCCCATACTAGGGTATGGATCCCTTCATCAATTTCTGCGTGCTGAATATTCCGTCACGATTTTGTTGTGACTGGCAGGTTAAATATTCATTTCTGGGTTTGTACAGAAGAACCCTCTGTAAAAACCCGTGATTTATTGGTTATTATTGATAAATTTAGGTTGATTTATTATTGTTATTAAATTATATTATTTAAAATTTTTAAATAATCATCCATTTAGGGGCAAGATTTTACATTTTTCTTTTTGAAAATGTTTGAAACATAGATTACAAACATTCATGATGTGGGCAAGATTTTGTTTCTTTTCATCGTGAAAATTAACCATAATAACTTCTAAATCTAGATTACAAACATTAATGTCATAAATCCCGAAACTAATTTATAATCTAAAAAAATCTTAACTAAAATATAAAACAATTTTAAAACATACTCCAACACAAATTTAAAACATACTTTAGACCATTATCATAAAGTTGTCAAGTGTAGAAATTCAAATTTTATGAAGAAAAAAAAAAAGACTTTTTACAATGCCAAAAAAGCGACTCCCGTTCAAACCTTCGCCTCACAGCAGTACCGAAGTTCAGATTTTATTGATTGCAAATCCAGAAAAAGTCCAAACGTACCTCAAAATAGTAATTGCGGACAGCGATTCCACGTACTTTTTCAACTTCCAGTGTGGGAGCAGCTTTATGGAAGTGGGAGCATACGTTACAGAATCACACACGATATCTACAAAAATATAAAACTTCAACGTAAATTGTCCTTCCTGCAAGGCTTCCCAACCCTCGGCTCTGGCTTTATGACGTACAGATTGGACGATTCGAAAAAAAGAAATCTAACAGAGACCAGATGCTTTGGTTTCCGCTTAAACACTGCAGATTGACAAAATAGTATATTAACTCCTCTGGGGTCCACTAGGAGGAGGCGGGGACATATCAATGTCTTCTACTTCAGCAATCCAAGGAACGTTGTAGGGGAGTTTGGGAGCAATAACCACTGTTGCAGAGTATTCAATGTTTTGTAAATTTAGGTATATATACAATAACTTTAACAGGAATATATAAAAAAAATTAAAAGTATATTTGCTATATATTTTAATTTTTTTTAGGCTTTAGTGTGTTTAATACTCTTTTTGTTTGATTAAGAGCTCATTTTCCGGGTACGTAAGAAAACAGGTTAATAGCCCAAGCCTCAGAGGCATGAGTGAAAATCTGCACCCTTACAAATCACCAGTTGTGGTGTTCCTTGAATAAGAGTGATGATTTAGCAACCAGAGATGGTGTCCTTAATGGTAGTTTGACAACTTAGTTATGATAGGTTTTCCCACGGTGTAAAAATATCTTAGAATTTATTGGTATATATTTTTGGTTAAAATTGTAGAGAATTTAATAGAAGTTTGTTAATGTATAAGTTAAATTGTGAATTTTCTCAACCTAAGGGTATCTAAGCCCTCAAAATCACTAGCGAAAATGGTTTTTCCCATGAAGTTTCGAATCAATGACCTCCACATCACAAAATGCATTAATAATCTACCCATCAAAGCCCACTCCATCAAAACGTATAGTATAAAAAGTATTTGCCAAATATAATTTGACATAAATTACCTATCACAAAGTAATTTATAAATTAACTTATAAATTAACTATAATTAAATATTCCTTTAGCCTTTTATTTACTTCAAATATGTGTAATGATCATTAGTTTCCTTCAATTAAATTATAAAAAAACGCAGGTAAAGAAATTGTGGAGACAGTAAAATTGGCAAGGTAATTTCGATTTGAAATTCCTACCTGCTCGTTGGTCAAGCCCATCGAAACGTCCCATGTGAAAATCACTGATCGGTTCATTAATGAGCGACAAAAGTTACTCCACAGTAGATTGAACATTAAATATGAATATGAATATGTTAGAATACTGGAAGATATGTCGTATGAATGTTTCAATTTTTTAGGTTATACGTATAAAAGTTGTTGACGGGATTATATTTTTAAAGTTTATTTATGGAATTAGTGTTCAAAGTTGTGTAAGAAGATTATATTTTTAAAAGTTTATTTATGAAATTATTGTTGAAAGTTGTCTAAGGAGACTATATTTTTAAAGTTTATTTATGGAATTATTGTTGAAAGTTAAAACCCTGTACTTTTAAACATTATTTGTCGAAATATTGTGCCGTGAATGGTTCATGGAATGCATTGTGTATCATATAAACCATTAGATTGATAAATTGAGGTCAAAAGTTTATACAGATGCAAATGAATTATAATTTAATAATTAGTCTTTTTTAGGTTGTTAAATAAAAGCATTCAAAAAAATATGAATATGTATTTTATTATAAAATAATTAATATTATATAAATTGAAATATAATATATCTAATCGAGATTTTTTAATTAATGGGATGTAATTTATATATTGTTTAAGTAGCTATTTTAGATTGACTAATGATTTAATTCTTATTTTTAATGCTAAAAGAAATAGATGGTTGAGATATGTAATATAATAAAGGTTATTGCCATGAACCCTACGGTAAAAAAAAAAAATCAGCATAAATAATATTTACAAACTCCTAACCACTATACTTAGTTGAATGTTTGGCAGATTCATGGTTAGGGATGTGCCCGCCCGAATGGCCGTGGCATATACATTTAGGTGACAGCCCTGCAGTTCGCACTTCTACGTACCCTTAGCATAATAGACTGCATTTAAGGCCTAGGTAACGACAGGTCCAAAGTCTGCACCTACCACCCATTTTGTTGACACGTAACCCTCTTTCCTTTAAATGCTTCAGGTGTCTATAGCTAGCAGTACAAGGATTTTATGCTATTTTAATCTATGTATATGTAATTGAGTGGTTTTTTACATAGTTGGGCATTTACTTACTCGTACCACCCCTAGCACATGGCGTGGGGAGCACCCAGCTGCCACCTCGGGATCCTCTAAGCATCGACGGCTTGGAGTCAGGCAATTGATCTGACAGTCATCATGGTTATTCGCCGACTTCCTCTACCCTTGGCACCGTATGGGAGACTCCTTTCCTCACAGCAAAGTTTTGGAACCTGCTCTGCTCTCTCCCTGGGCAGAGGGCTTGACCCTGATGGGTCAGGGTTTGAATGCAGCAAACCCTCGTCTGAGGCTTCTAACTATGCTACCTCCAAAATCCATCACAAGGTAATTACCACCCAGCTCTTTTCTGCACTTGTTGTTTGTTGTTTTTCTAGTTTCGATTTTACGGATTCTCACATCTTGTATAGGACATATGTTACAGATTTTTAACATGGTGCATGTCTTGCTCGCAGGTACCCTTGCTCCGACTATGAGGGTTGTAGGTGGCTTTGGCGGAGAGATAGGCAATAAGACTTTCATCTTCCCCGGGTATGATGGAGTTTTATGTGCTAAGAATTATAGAAGTTATTTCTGTCTCTTGGTATACAGGCCACTGCACCTGAACATAATTTCCGCCTGTGTGCACACTGTTAGATGTTCCTGTCTTGGGTCCATAGTTCTGGTCTATTTGGATATGAGGTTGCGATCCTCAAGTTCGCTTCTCTGAGCCTCCTTGGCTATATGGTTAGTCCTTTAGCTGGGTTTTAAATGGGTGGTCTGAGTTGTTACCTAGGACCTTTTTTTTCCATGGTTCAGCCTTCCTGAAGTACCATGCCTACATGCACTCTGTTTATTGATTACCAGACTCGCGTCTGCACATGGACATTTGTTTGACATTCTTAATATGTATTAAGGCTCCCGTACATGGTTCATTGCTTAGGTTTCTAGAATTTGACTGATTGTTAGAGAGATTTTTCTCCCTAAATTAATGACAATGTACAACAATTTGAATAGAAATATGGTTTTCGTTTATGGTTAAATGTTTCAATATACAAATGTATGCATATTTCTTTTTCTTTTTTTTTTTTTCTGGTTGGCGGCTCAAATGGATATACGTGTATGCATGTCTAATCTCTGGTTATTGTTTATCGCCTTAATTATATGTATAGATGTACATACACTCTCTGATTTAACGCCCCTCTTGGATATACATATTTGTATATTAACTCCTCATTTAATGGTTACACCCAATAGCTTGGTCCCCACAGTCATGGACATATTCTTAGTTAGTTCCACCAGTTATATTACAGTCTTTATCTCGCTTGTTCACTTGAGGGTTTCAAGGTTAATTTCCGACTCTTGCCACGCCTGTGTCTCACCCTGCATCCGTGCAGCCAAGGTCGAACCCGTCCCATTTGTCCAACCTGGACTAACATTTCCCATGGTGGTGTATACGATACATCCACTGGACCGGCGACCCTCCTATGTCTGGTGTCAGGAATCTCTCACGCATTGATAAACTATTATTTATTCTCGTTCTTCCTACAGAGGGTGCAATTGGTTCCACTCACCATTCCATTATCTGAGCACACATATTTTCCATCTGCGCACACATGCAGACCCAATGTTCCAGTTATTGAACCCAGGAAACCCTTCAAGGAATCCAATCGGTCCTTTTATTATTATTTTTTTTAAAGAAATTAACATCAGAGGTTAGCCTCTTTCGGCACATGGCAAGGATTATTGATGCTCTACGGACTCTATTATCACTGCTAGGTGTTAATTTAGTCCTCGCTCGGGCTTGTATGCCAAGAGTGTGAACAGGACCAAAATTAAACAATTCCTTCTTCTGGCCCTATCCTACATTTATGCTCAGTCCGATTATAGTCGACAACTATATCTGTGTTGAAGCAACCCTAGCATTGTTTACCCTCATGTGGACTCCAGGATTCCCAATCCACTGTATTTTTTTTAAAATAAAATGACCATTAATAACAGCAGGGAATTATTTCCCATATGAAAAGAAACAGTGAATCATTGATAACCAACAAGAAAGCACATCCTATGAGTATTTGTATTTTCAGTCCACGCACTTTGGTGATAACAGTAAACTTTGGAATTTTCTAACAGTAATTTGTTAATTCTATCCAGTATGTCTACCTTGCATGAATTACCTACAAGTATTCACTCACTTACCTGCACCGATGTAACTTACAAATGCTCCAGAAGCTGAGCCTTTACTGCTCTCCCGCTTCCAATATTCCACCCAACATTGAGATTTGTTCTCCGGGACCAAAATCTCCCCCCGAGCTCTCATCGGGCCACTACCCTCAGCAAGACACTACACTTCCATGCTGGGCTATCTGGTCATCACCAGACTTAGCCTTTTCTCTTTTCTGTGTGTTGTTTTTTTTTCCTGCCTGTCCCAACAACGCAGCAAAACCTCTCCCTGCTCCTCCTTTTCATTGGGAAAGCAGTTATCGTATTTTTGATACACACAACAACCACCTTTTGGTAGTTTTCAACCTTTCAAGAAACATTTATTTTTTTAAATAAAACACAAGAAACATTATTAAATTGAAACTGATAGTAACAGTCATTTCAATTTACCATTTGCTCTAGTAAAATAAAAATATTTACATTTAACCTTGGGCATCACATCTTCCCCCCCTAAAATTAGACATCGTCTCGATGTCTTTTAGCGAGGAACAACCCTGGATAACCCTTTTTCATCAGTTCCTTGTCTTCCCAAGTGGCCTCGTCAGTTCCAAAGTGTTGCCACTGCACTTTAACTTGGGTAATAACCCGCTTCCGCAGCATTACTTCTCTCTGGTCGAGGATGTTCAGTGGTTCGACCAAGACCTCTCCTTCTGGTTTGACCTGCAGCATGCAACATCCCAAGTCAGTTTTTATTTTAAAAGAGAAGCATTAGGATTAGTTAATCAATGACCACTTCTTACGTGTATATCCTGCCATTTGATTATATGTTTAGGGTCATAAACATATTTCTTTAACAAGGAAACATGGAAAACGTTGTGGAATCGTATGTGACTGGGTAGAGTGAGCTGGTAAGCAACCGACCCAACTCTTGCTAAGACCTAAAAGGGTCCACAAAATCAGGGTACTAACTTAGCACACCCAGTCCACTGTAGTGTGCTCCTCTTTAATCGAATTCTCACATATACATGGTCACCGACTATATATTCCTTAAACCTCCTCTTTTGGTCCGCAAAAATTTTCTGTCTATGCTGGGCTGCCTTTTAATTTACTCTCACTTCCTTAATCATATCCTCCATTTCCTTAAGCATGTCGGGTCCGAACATTAATTGGTCTTCTGGCCCACCCCAGCTTGCAGGTGTACGACATTTCCGCCCATATAATACCTCAAGTGGGCTCATCTGTAAGGATGTATGGTAGCTATTATTATATGCGAATTCAACTAGGTGCAAATAATCTTCCCACTTGGTTGGTTGTTGCATAACATAGGTTCGTAACATGTCTTCTATTACTTGGTTCACCCGTTCAGTTTGCCCATCAGTTTGAGGGTGATAAGCTGTGCTGAAATTCAGCTGAGTTCCTAATTCCCCAAACAATGTCCTCCAAAAGGCTGAAGTAAATTTCACATCCCGATCTGAGATTATTGTTTTAGGTAACCCATGCAGCTTAAATATATTCTGCATAAAGATATGAGAAATTTGTACAGCTTTATAGGTTGATTGCACGTGTATAAAATGTGCCGATTTACTTAGCTTATCCACCACCAACATGATCGAATCATTATTTTTCCTTGTTTTGGGAAACCCGTTATGAAATCCATAGAGATGGTCTCCCATTTCCATTCTGGAATGGGTAACGGTTGTAATAATCCCGCAGGGTGTTGATGCTCTGCCTTAATCTGTTGGCATTCCAAGCAATGAGCCAGGTATTCAACTGCATCTATTTTCATACTTGGCCAATAGTACTCCTTCCGTAGGGAAGTAATCATTTTCTAATATCCTGGGTGGCCAGCATAGTGGCTTTTATGAAACTCATCCAGCAGTAAGTTTTTAATGCTATTTTGATTGGGTACATAAAGCCTTTTCTTGTAACACAGCATTCCAGCATCATTCACTAAGTAACTTGACTGACTTCCTTGGCTGGTCAACTACTGTACTAGCTGTTTTATTTGCTGATATACCAAGTCTTGTTCTATTGCCTTTTTAATTATTTCTTCAAAAGGACTTTTCCATTCACTACAGGAAATTTCATATAAACACTATAATTTCCGACTTAACGCGTCTACCACCCGATTCTCCTTCCCTTTCAAATGTTTGATCTCAAAATCAAAACTACTTAGAAAATCCACCCACCGTGCTTTCCTGGCGTTTAAGGTGGGCTGGCTGAAATAGTTGGTTAAACTGTGGTGATTTGTTAGGAGTAAAAATTTCCTGCCCATAAGCTAATGTCGCCACATTTTTAAGGCATGAATAACGGCTGCCAATTCCAGGTCATAAGAAGAATACTTCTGCTCATGCTCCTTCAATTTCCTAGATTCGTAGGCAATCACCCTTCCTTCCTACATCAGCACACCTCCTAAGCCATTTTTGATGATCAATAGGGAGATACTTTTGTCTACAATCATAAATCTCATATAACACCTATTTTATTATTTCTAGTATTAGTTTATAATATTCTTTATGAGGCCCATTTTAGACCTCAAAATTTCTATAATGAATAGGGCCAAAAAACAAGCCTTGTAAAGTTGGAAGGAAAAAGGAAAACAATTTCCCTTTGGCATTGTGGATGGGAGCACTTGAAAAGAGAATATCCTAACTGATAGTAAGGGAAGAAGAGTAGTCCAAACGAGCCTTCGTGGACATGAACTAGTGGCACATAATGCTAAAGGAGAGGAGGGAACACCACCTAAAGATTTCTGATTACATATATACATATGTTGAAAAGTTCCCCATGAGCTCTCTTAAGGGGTGTTGAAATCTTAAGGATTCCATGAAACGTTGGAAAATAATTGGTCTAATTTATATATGCATATTTGTATAGTGGTAGAGGACATGCTAGACAATAGAACTCATGGGGATCATTTGTTTTGATTATTGAATTTTTTATGTGTTTTTTGTTTCATGATTAGCTCTATGTTTTATTTTCTTCTTTTACTATTGGCCATGAGCATGGCCGTGCTACCTTTCTTGTAATTATGTCTTGGTGTTATGAGATATTTTTGTCCTTCATCCATCTTATTATTGTGTTCTTTATGTTTTGGGTCTTGGTCATTGTTGGGTGTGAAAACGAGAGTAATGGAACTATGGGAAGTATTGAGTGAAACCCAATGAAAAATATAAAACATGGGTAGTGGATGGAAGAAGGGAGGACAAAAAAACTAGGTGGACTAGATAGTAGGTCCATGTGAATAAATGGACTTTTAAGTTGAAAACCATAGAAATGGCATGGGAAAGGAGAGTTTCCTTAACTAAAAAAAAAACTAAATATGGTTGTTATTCTATTTCTCATCAATGTGAGAGAAAAAGCGAAAGCAAAATAAAGATATGAGAATCAATCTCAAACCATCACAAAAGAAAGATAAACTATTTATCTTAAAAAAAAGTTATGACTGTGTAAATGATGTGAAAATAGAAATATGAGTATATTTTAACGTTGAGAGGTTTCCTAATGAATTCATTGTTGAATTCTTGATAAGTATCATTTCTTACATGTTGATGATTAAAAAAATGAATGCATGCAATGTCATTGTATTTGGCAGGTTGTTGTTAGGGATCATTCTTGTGGAAAAATGATTATTTATACTTAGAAATTTGATGTATATATGAATGACATATTTGGTATAACATAATGACGTTATCTAATGAGATTTTTGGCTGTGTGAGAAATATATTAAGCAAGTTTGAATTCTTGTTGATGATCATTATTGTTTATGATATCATGCAACTTGTTTATATTATGATAATGAAAATTGATTGTCAGACGAGTAGGCATACTATCCGCTAACAAATATTGGGACAGGTAGGCCACGAAGGATTGGGGGCTACCTATGCATGAGAGTTGTGATGATAAATAATATTATTATTGATAGAAGACCATTAGGATTGGTATTTCCCACACTCACAAGGCATATTTGGAGGATATACACCACTAAGTGCTTGTTAGTATTGGAAACCAATTGAGTGTGTATATCCAGCACTAGGTGCTTGTCGGGTTTAGCAATTGATCTAGTACATGTGAGTTAAATATTGAAGACTACATGGAGCATATCCACCACTGGTTTCTTGCCAAGTTTGGTAATTGATCCAGTTTGTGTGTGTCAAAGACTAAATATTGCATGGAGCACATCCACCACTATTATTTTCCTAGTCTAGCAACCAATCTAGTGCATGTGAATCAAAGACTGAAGATTTCCTGGAGCATATCCTCTCGTGGTTGTTTGTCGAGTTTGGAAACCAATCTAGTGTGCGTGATTAAAATACAAATAGGAAAATACTTTTTAGAGTTGTATGAGCATTTTTGGATGCTACCTAGGCTTGGAAAATCACTTAGCCTATGTGGATCAAAGAATCTAAGAAGAAACTAGAGATAAGTATCGAATACTGAAATTAATTTCAAATTACGATCATGAAAATGTCTCATTTAAAATTTTTTTTTGCAGTCATTTGAATTTATGAACTAATTTGGTTATGTTGTGATGAATATTAAGTGAAAGTGTAGGGGTTAACCTCATTGAGAAATATGCTAATGGGTGTATGTTTTAAAATTTGTTGAGAATTTCCCTTCATGAATCTCATGAATTTGTTTGCCATGGTGTAGGAAGAACATTTAATTTTCCATCATGGGTGTGTGAGGTTGGTTATAAGGAAAATAGCTAGAAAATTAAAGAAATCTATGTAAATGACAATGTGCTAGAGTCAAGGACCTTGTGAATACGACCATTGTGGTGACTAGAGCCTAGTGATTCCCATTGACTGCCATGAAGTATGCCATGATAGGGTAAGGTAGGGAATTTCCTTGGTTATAAGGACTCTTCAGAGGTAGGGAAGAGGAATCAGATTACCCAATGGACTAGGAAAATAGATAAGGGGATGATGGGAAAAAAGGGAAATTTTGGTTCCATAGAGTCATGAGCATGCTAATTGGGCTCAATGGTAAACTTGGTGTGTCCTGAAAAGAAATTAGCCAAGACTATTTTCTGAAGGAGAATTGAGCAGAAATGAAAATAACATTGGAAACTAAAGGTGGATAGTGCATTGAAAGGGAAATATCAATATGGACAAAGCATATCAAGAACCATTAAGAGCCACTAAGAAAATGGCTAGTTTGATGGGGCGTTACACCCATTGAGTTTTTAAGCAATAAACTATGAATTTGAATTTAATTGTAAATGAGCTATAGTTATAAACATCATTGTTAACAACATTTTTTCAAGAACAGAGAACTAAGGACAGTGTTCTGTTGAAATTATGGTGTAGATTTGCAACTAATCATGAAGTTTTAATCAAAATAATGAGACATAAACCTACTCTACTGTTCTACAAAATTCAATTCACAATTTAGAAAATCAATCACAAACATGCAATGAGAAATAACACACATGAATAGAGTATTTCTTTTAGGGTAAATCAACCTGCTAAAATCCCCTAGCCTACTTTCATTAATATGATGAATATATATGTATTACAATTGCTTTTCTCAACTGAGCACAACCTACAAGTGCATAACCTTTCTCTCTATTCACTGAGAAGCTATGAACCAGACTTAGTCAAAATTTTCCTTTGTTTGAGCCCCTATTTCCTTACACAATTCCTTAGGAAATTAGTCCCCTATTATTTAGGAATTTCTCAAAATGGATTGTGTAATTCCCAAGGTTGACCATTTGACTGCATACAACACTTGTACATTCATAATTAGTCGACAAATAATGTTACACTACCTTGAAATCTCCACCACACATGAGGAACTCAAATTCTCAGCATGCACTAGCTATTTTGGGTTGACTGATCAGTTAATTAGATGATCACTCAGTTTGAATGAATTCCCACAACATAATTGACCTTCCACTAGTTCCTCCAACAATTGGAACTAGTTTAACTGAAAATAACTTGAGATGGTTGACCTTGATTGCTAAACGTTAGCAATCACACATGATTAACTAAACTCTAACTCTTCCAACTCAAATTTACTGATTAAATTAGGTGACACAAGTCATGTCACACAAGTTAACTGCATCCAAGTTGTCTGCTGATGTGGAAATGCAATTTTTCTCAATTTAATCAAGGAAAAATCAAAGTGAGAATTTATTGCTACATTTTTCAACACTCCCTCTCAAGAAGAAAGGGATTATCAACCACCCCTATCTTGCACCTATTGAATGTACTACATCCAACACCTCTCACTATTGTTTCTACTACTGCAACATCTGCAACTAAGAAGCGTCCAAAAAAAATTGAATCAACTATGTTTGCAACTGTCTACTGGGAAAATTGTGTTATTGTTGGCTCTACTACTAAGCCTATTGCTATATTGTCAACACTCCTACACACTCCTTAGTATTTGATTGACATTGATCCTCCTGGTAGTAAATATTGTGGGCCCCTGTAGAAAGGTAATGATGCATGAGGAGAACGCCTCAATGGACCCTGCCTAAATTTTTGCAATTCTAGGGATAGGGATTCACATAGCCACAACTCACACCTGGAGGTATGGCTTCATGTGCTCCCTCTCCCCACATAGCTTGAAAAATCCCCCTACTAGAGGTCTCTCCATTTGTTGTTGCTCCACAACTTCCTGAGGTTCCATTTTGAGAGGTCTATCCTTCTCCCTCTCAACCACCATATCTCTAATCTCTGCCTTTCTCCTTAAGGATATGCATGCATCTTTTACCTCAAGTGTATACAGGTTGTTGAATCAAACCCCAATGTGCTTCACCTATCTAATGGCTATGTGTCTTAGGAAAACTTTCCCTTTGCTGAAGATCACATCACAACCACAGTCTTCCAAAATTGCAATAGAGTTGAGATTTTTCTCTAGTCCTAGAATGAACATGACATCCTTGAGTCGAAGAGGGGATCCTAACTCCCTCTTAAAGGTGACTATAACAATCTTGGTCGCATTGTACCTTCCATCATCGCTAAACTCAATATTCATTTGGATATCTTTCTCCTCCAGGTCACTGAAAAACTCTCTACACCCTATCATGTGGAACAAGGCATCAAAGTACAAGTACCACACACTCCCCATCACAGTGTTGGCCATGCATGTGATAAGGGTGAAGTCAAGATTGAGCTCTCAAACCAAATATTCACCTATTTCTTCTCCTACAAGCTCCTTCTCACTAGAATTGTTTTGTGGATACTTTGTAGCAAAGTACCTAAATTCATGCCAGTTGAAGAATTTTATTTTAGACAAGTATTTCTTCTTCCCCTCTTGATTAGATTCATCCTCACCTTGGGATTTCTTTCCCTTGGCCTTCATTCCTTTGTTGGCTAGAGAAAATTCCTCTTCCTCTTCTTTGGATGAGGTTCCATCTCTGGTATTCCGCTTTATTTCCTCTTGTACTAAATCAGACCATGAGCATTCCCAAAACGGTAATTTCTCCCCTTTGTTCAGCGAAACTTGGTAGCTATGCCATCTCTTGGGAAGGCCTAGAAGGGCTAGGCTTACCGAATCATCATCTAAAATAGTAACACCAACTCATGCAAGCTCATCATGAACTTGTGTGACCTTGCCTAGATATTGCGGGATAGTGTCATTCTTTTGCATCTTGATATTTCAAAGTTTATCCTTGAGTGCAAACTTCATATTGTCACTACTATTCTCTAAAAATTTTGTTAGTTCTTTCCACATTTTGAATCGATTTTCTTTCGGTATTGTAAATGACATCCACCCATGGTATCCATTCACCCATGGTATTTACCCACCCATGGAGTTTACCTGTGGTATTGTAACCAAAAAAGGCTATAAGTAACAAGACGCATTTTGTAAAAGGACAGATTGTCCACCACAATGTAGCTTTAATAAAAAAATTCTTTATGTTTTTTTTTATTGTGTGTTCTCCTCTTTTCTTTTGAATTTCACTTTTTTTAGATCTTGGGGGCCTCCCCCGAAGATTCGGGTCAGTGGTATCAGATTCAGGTTACGAATCCATGGGAATGAAGGTTTGACACATATTTTAGTTTCGAAATTTTGTAGCAATCTTAAGAAAACTTCATGAAAATGCTACGACCTCCACAGATAATTATAGAATGTTTAAAATATCTCATTTGAAAGAATTCCTTGTTATCTCAAATGGGGTCTTTATAGAATTTTATTTTGTTTCTTGGTTTGAGAGATATCAGCAATTGAAGTTACATATGTCTGGAACGTTAAGCGACCGTTCATACCTCGAGTTTCTGGAATCATTTTCTCACTCCACATGTCATGAAATTTTATGTGTCTTATATCAATGGAAATATCTCTTTAGCACCTCAAATGGGTCTTTAACAAAATTTGATTTCATCACTTGTAGCAGAATCTATCAGCAAAGTTGTAGCAAGAGTTCTATAATGTGAAAGAAGCCTTTACAACATCTCATTGGATAGGATAATCTACAACACCGATGGCCACTTTTGTTACAAGTCTGCAACACATTTATAGTTCAAGCACATCCCTGGTGTGGCCTGGTTCTGTATCGCACCCAAAATCCATGAGTTTTTACATATGGAGCAGCATTCAAAGTAGGTTCCCTTTGGAGACATGTCGTCCCACCTCGCTTTAGTAGGCACCTGCTTCACATTCATCAGCTTTAGCATAGCATCATCTAGCTTATGTTCTTTGGAGACATGCCCTCCCACCCCAGGCTATGTAGGCACCTACTACTTCATTAACAGTTAGGTTTAAGGTTATGGGTCGACCGCACAAAACCCTTTTCATTGAAGTCCATTTGCTAGGCTACAGACTTTTAGTATCACAGTCGGTCACAAGAAATATAGGGTATCTCTATCCTCCGATCTTCATTTTTCATGGTTATGGGTCATCCACAAACTGACACTTCATCGAAGACTATTTTCTAGGCCACACATTGTTAGAACCACAGTTGATCACAAGCATTACAAGGTATCTCTATCCTCATATATTTGTTCATCATGGTTATGGGTGACCATACAAAACACTTCTCTTCAGTGTCTCTTCATATTCACAAAATACTTATTAAGAGGGAACTTCATGCATCGGGGACCATTGCTTCTTAAGGACGAAGGAATGATATAAATGGAAAATGGCATCCACCAATGGTATTCATCCACCCATAGAATTTACCCATGGTATTCATCAACCCATGGAATTCATTCACCCATGGTATTGTAAGTGGAATCCACCAATGGTATTCATTTACCCATGGTATTTTATGATGGTATTGTAAGTGGCATCCACCCTTGGTATTCATACTCCCATTGTATTTATCCACTCATTGAATTTACCCATGGTATTGTAAGTGACATCCACTCATGGTATTCATTCACCCATGGTATTTACCCACCCATGGAATTTACCTGTGGTGTTGTAACTAAAACATGTTATAAGTAACAAGTCGCATTTTGTAAAAGGACAGATTGTCCACCACAATCTAGATTTCATAGTTATTCTCTATTTTAATAAAATGTTTATTTGTGGTTTTTTTATATTCTGTGTTCTCCTCTTTTCTTTAGTAGTTCATACTTTATTAGACCTTGGGGACATACCCCCCAGTTCTGGATCACGTACTCCCTCCATTATTATTATTCGTGCCTTGGCTACATATTTGTTCCATTGAGCATGGTTATGGGAATTAGCTTCTGGTGGTTAAGCAACATTTGTCTTGATATATTATAGCAATCCATTAGCATCCAATAGTGCCTCCATGCAATCCTTCCATGTGACAAAATTAAAGGTGCCTTCCAAGGCATACTCTAGCCTTAGTCCATTGAAGGCCGTCTTCTTAGCTCTAAAGAGATATTGCTACACTTAACTTCAAATTCAAACCACTTGAGAAACAACATCAAAATTCCTACTCTAATGTGAATCATACTCTAATACCATGTAGAAAATATGGTGTAGATTTACAATTTCTTGTGAAGTTTTTATCAAAATCATAAGACACAAACCTACTCTACTATTCTGCAAAATTCAATTCATAATTTAGAACATCAATCACAAATATGCAATGAGAAATAACACACATTCACATAATATTTCTTTTTAGGGGAAAGCAATTTGCTAAAAAACCCTTGCTTACTTGCATTAATTTGATGAATAGAGATGTATTACAATTTCTTTGCTCAACTGAGCACAACTTGTAAGAGCATAACATATTTCTCTGGTCACTGAGAAACTCTAACTCAGACTTGGTCAATTTTAGTTTATGCTTGAGCCCCTATTTCCTTGCAAAATTCCTTGAGAAATTAGGCCCCTATTATATAGGAATTTCTCCAAAATGGATTGCGCAATTCCCAAGGTTGATCATCTGACTACATGCAAGACTTCTACACTCATGAATAGTCTACAACTAATGTTAAATTGCCTTTAAATCTCCACCATAGATGGGAAACCCAAATTATCTACATGCACTAGCTATTTTGGGTTGATTGATCAATTAATTGGATGATCACTAAGTTTGATTGAAGTCCCACTACACAACTCACCTTCCACTAGTTCCTCCAATAGTTGGAACTAGTTTAACTAAACACAACTTGAGATAAATGACCTTGATTGCTACAAATTAGAAATTGCACATGCTTAACTGAACTCTAACTCCTCCAACTTGAATTTTTACTGAGTAAACTAGGTGACACAAGCCATGTCACAAAAGTTAACTACATCCAAGTTGTCTATTGATGTGGAAATTCAAATTTTCTCAATTTAATCAAGGAAAAATCAAATTGAGAATTTCTTGCTACATTTTTCAGCATGTTCCTCTAAGGGGGTGGGGTTTGTGAGAACCCTTTTTTCTAATCCCTCTTGTAAAACTTACTATCAATTATATTCATGTAAATTGATGTGGAAATGTAACACAACTAACTATCTGAGAAAGGTACATAGGTTCAACGACATTTAAGTTAAGATTTCTTGGAATCTTGGGGAAGTGCTAATTTAATGATGGTCATTCTTGGATGAATTTATTTTAGTGAAGTTGATCAATATTAATGGTCAGTTTTGACGAAGAGTAATGGTTTCCTCAATAGAGAACAATCCGATACTCCTCTTCCTATCTTGTGGACTATGTGGGGGACTGTAAATAGGTAAGAATAATGACATCAATAGAGAGAGGATGAGAGAATTAATTTTTTGGAAGGAGCCTGGAAAAAGGGGGATTCGAAAGCTGCAGGGATGGACAGGAAAAGTGGAAGAAAATGAAGGAAATGGGAGAGAGGAGGCCCTCATGAGAAAATATTGCAGAATATCATTCAAAAGTGTCGTGTTGTGGAAACAATGAAAAGGATTTAGGGTGGGGTAGTAAGGGAAAGGTTATTAGGCAACTACATATTTAGATTGTCACTAGAATACTATAGCACAAGGGTGATTGTGGAAGACATGATTCAGGGTGGAGACAGAGTGATCTCTAGATTACCTGTAATAGTTGATTATTCTATTTTATGTTTCACTTGAGCACTACTCCTTAAGCAATGAACCTAGCTCATGTGTGACTGATTACAAGAGAGATAATTAGTGCATTAAATCTAAGGTTGGGACAAGAGTTTCAATCCCAATATAAGTTTCCAGTATTCTAACTACCAGATAAGTTTCCTGTTGTGCTAATTTTTAAATGAATACAAGGTGAATGTTGTTATCATTAAAATTTGTATGATTAGGATGGGGAATGCTTATTCTTGTATATGAGTGCAATTTAGTTGCTTATTTCTATGGATAAAATGCAAATGCAGTTAATAAGGAATGCATGTTTCCTCTATGTGAATGGATGGGTTCATGCCTGACTTTGGCTTTTAATTAAATAATGAAATGTATTGAAAATGGAATTGAATCATTAGTTCACCTATAAGAAAGTATTTTTTGTAAATGGTTGTATATGTATGTATGAATGTATATTTCACTGGTTATAATGTGATGGATTTCTTGGGTAAATGGATATTGCTAAGAGTGGCCTATGTTGCAATGTTAAACTAAAAAGGAATAATGCTAGCATATAATTGGAAGCATGGACGTGGCTATAATTCTATTATTGTTGAGTGTGGTTATGTGTGTGCATGGATAATTTATGTCGAGATGCCACAAAGTCATAATTAATAATGCATAAGAGTTGGGATAAGCACTAGGTTGAGTACCTTCTTGATAATACCAACTCAAGAGGGACAAATTTGTCACTATCTACGTGTCGAGAGTGCCATTAATACATACACACACACACACACACACACACACACACACACACACAAATGTGCATATATCAACTCAGGAGAGATAGGCCATAGGCCATAATGGTTGTGTCGAGAGAGCCTTGATATATATATATATATATATATATCTATATATATATATATTAATATAATATAATATATATATATATATATATAATATATAGACACTCACATACAAGGGAAGCTTAGGAGAGATAGTTTGCATTGGTTGTGTCAAGAAAGGCCTTGAATTATGTGTGTGTGTGTGTGTGTGTATAAGTTAAATCTCAGGAGATATTTGCTATATTCTATGTATCGTGGGTGTCCTCATTGAGCCCGAGATCGAGACTACAATATTTATGTCTCGTGATAAAATATCTCTCCTTCAACCACCACGCATCACACCTCATCTCTCCCCTCCCGTGATTGTGCATGCCATGAACCTTGCCAGGGTCCGGGGGCCCGAGGCCCCAAGACAATGTCAGGAAAATGTCTCTCGTATCAGCCTCATTACAAGATTGTGGATCCAAACAAGGAGTTTGTAATGTGTACAGATCCTTGCAATAGAGGATTTGGTGGATTTCTCATGCAAGAAGGATAGGGAGTGTGCTATGAGTCACAAAAATTGAATGAGCATGAGCAGAACTATCCAACACATGATCTTGAGTTAGTAGCGATTATACATGGATTGAAGATGTGGAGGCACTATCTTCTTGGTAGGAGGTTTACATTAATGAGCAATCATAGTGGGTTGAGGTATTTGTTTGATCATCTAAATCTAAATGGTAGAAAAGCTAGATGGTTGGCTACCTTTAGTGAATTTGACTTGGAGATCATATAGATCAAAGGGAAAGAGAATTGGGTTGTAGATGCTCTTAGGAGGAAGGTACAGGTAAATCATATAACATCTATGAGCTCTTATGGGACAAATTTACAAGATAGGATCTTGCAAGAAGGACAGTGGGATGAAAAATACATGGAGTTTATGCACAGGTTCTAGCAAAGCACAGGTACAGGTACAGGTGCAGGTGTAGGTATAGGTGCAGGTATAGGTATAGGTGATTGAGTTGCAGACTATCGTCTCACGGCAGATGGTTTGGTGAGGTTTAGAGACGAGATCTATGTGCTGAATTACAGTGAGCTGAAGAAGCTTATCTTGAGGGAGTTTCATGCCAAGCAATACTTGGGTCATCCAGGATATCAGAAGATGTTGATGACAGCAAAGAAGTTCTACTATTGACCAAATCTGAAGAAGGAATTGGTAGATTTCGTGGCTATATGTTTAGATTTTCAATAGGTTAAGGCAAAATGTAAGCATCCACGTGGTTTACTACAGCCTATAGCAATTCTAGAATGGAAATGGGAGGTTATTTCCATGGATTTTATTATAGTTCTTCCAAGGAAATTAAAGCAGCATGACTCTATTATGGCCTTGGTTGGCGAGTTGAGCAAGGTAGCTCACTCCATTCTAGTAAAAGTACATATTTAGCCAGGGAGGTAGCACATGTGTTCATTAGAGAGATAGTGAGACTGCATGGTGTTCCAAAGAAGATTGTGTCCGACAAGGATGAAAAGTTCACTTCAAAATTGGAAGGAGCTATTTACAGGTTTGGGTACAGAGTTGGCCTTCAGCACAGCTTATCATCCATAGACAAATGGACAGACAGAGAGGGTCAATAAGATCTTGGACGACATGTTGAGGATGTATGTGATGCATTAGTAGAAGAAATGGGAGGAGTATCTTCAATTGGTTGAGTTCATATACAAAAATGGTTGTCATGAGTCATTGAGGATGAATCCTTTCGAGGCATTGTATGGATAGAGTTGTAACACTCCCATTAGTTGGAGTGATCTAGTTAACAGGGTACTTATTGGACCGGACATGTTGGCAGACATAGAGAAAGAAATGCAGGTTATAAAGAAGAATCTAAGGGTAGCATAGGATAGACAGGAGAGTTATGTGAATTAGCACATGGTGTTCGAGGAGTTTCGGGTTGGGGAGCATGTGTATTTGTGCATCAATCCCAAGAAAATCTCTTTGAGGATTGGTTCATGTGCCAAGTTCGCACCATAATATTGCGGGTCTTTCGAGATTGGACTAGCGACATATTGACTTGCACTGCCTCTAATAGTGAAACTCCATGATGTTTTCCATATTTCATTACTTCAGAAGTATATAAAGGATTTTGATCATGTTATTCATTGGTCTGTATTACGGGTGGAGAAAGAATAAGAGTTCTAGCCAAAGCCTTAATGCATATTATAGTAGAAACATCTCATGCTTAGGAACAGAGTTAAAGTGCAGTGGAAGCACTTTGGGCCTGAAGAAGCTGCATGGGATATGGCAGATCAGATGTGGGCCCTGTATCCTTCATTGTTTATCAGTTGAGGCAAAGAAGTTGTGGTTTGATGTGGGTATATGTTTGGCATATTTTTTGCTGATGTTTTGGTATATGTATATATATGTATATGGATATAAATACCACCATGAGCTAAGTTATAATGCTCCAATAAGTAGTATGGGTGTCATGTTATTATGGTTGTTATATTTTCATGTTGTCATGGTGTTTTTATTTTAAGCAAGTCTTTCATTGTAAATACTACAACCAGCTAACTTATAAAGCTCCATGGGTAGTATGTTTTCTTCTCAAGGGTTTTCCTGAGGTCATGGTGTGGTTTAACACCGACGGCGGTGTTCCTGGTCTGGATTTAAACATGAACGCAACAAATTACATATATAACCATAAAGAGAAAAATACAATAGAAATAGCACTTCATTTCATTAATATCAAATACTTAAATATGCTTACAAATAGAATGGAAATAAAACTAGCTCGGGCGATGATAGCTTATCTCTGAGAAGAGATGTGGCAGCTACATGTCTTTGAACTATGTTACAATGAGGCTCAAGGGCCTTTTTTATTATTGAACAATAAGAGAAAACCCTAAACAACCAAAACCTTAACCTGACGAGATGTAACACCAAATTTTTATGGACCCCATTTGGGTTAGTTGGATAGCCAACTTCCCAGGGTCGCGACTTGGTCATACTATCTTCGTTTGACGCGCATGATACCCCCTTGGAAAGATCTCTCCAAGGACTACAACGGAAAAAACATTAATAGAGATACTCGTACAAGATTGCCAAAAAAACGTCGTTTAGGGCCTCAAAATGGCTCCCGAAGTTGAGGACTTGAAAAAATGCTAAAAATAGTAAATTGTGCTACAATTAAGGAAACTAAAAAAGTGAAAGAAAAAATGGTGGGGGTCCATGTGGAATTGGCAGGTGGCCACCAATATCCACTTGGATCATTCATTCCCCATTAGGAAGCAATGGTCCCCTTTGCGTTGAGTTCCTCCATGAGATGGGGAAACTTCTACTGAACTTGGTCCCTGGTGTGCCACTTGCCCTAGTGAAGGAGTTGACCTGCTTTAACAACTCGATATAGTTGGATCTTCTACTGGTGAGTGTACTTGATCTATGTGTCCATGATCTGATCAGTTGTAGTGTGTTCCATGCAATCTGGATTTAACTCTGTAGGTGTGAGTTGTTCTCCATTGTTTGATGTGTCTAGCAATGGTGGGAAGTATGGTCGAAGGTAGTCCACATTGAACACTGGGTTCAGGCCAAGGAATGGGGGAATTTTGAGCTCAAATTCATTGTCTCCCATCGCCTTGGTAATGGTGTAAGGACCATATCAGGGTGGTCGGAGTTTCCAATAGACTTTGGTAAGGAATTCCTTTTGAAAATGCAATTAGACTTTGTCGCTCACCTAAAACTTGTGTGGCACCCGATGTTGATCATGTCATTGCTTGTACTTGGCATTTGATTTCTATAGAATGTCATGGACCTACTGGCGTATATGTTGGATGTGCTCAATGAAGTTGTTTGCCTTATCAGTTTTGGATTGGACATGAGTTGAATCTACCTTAGTAACTACAAATGGCATGGCCACATCAATGGGACATAGTGGCCAGAATCCCAAACCCACCTGAAAAGGGTTGTGGCCAGTCGAGCTGTGGAGAGCTCGGCTATAACTGTGATGGACATAGGGGAGGCTCTCATCCCATGTGCATGAATTCTTTGAGTTGTATATGTGTAGAATGTGTACGATCATCTTGTTGATGACCTTTGTCTGCCCATCAGTTTGAGGATGGAAAACTGTGGACTTAGTGAGGTTCATGTCCAACATCGACCAAATATTAGACCAAAATGTACTAAGGAACCTACTGTCCTGGTCTAATATGATAGATCGTGGGATCCCAAAGTGTACCCACACTCATTCAAAGAAGATTTTAGAGTGGCTTCCATTGTGATATTCTTCTTGTAGGAAACCATAATGGCCATCTTTGAGAATCTATCGATGACCACAAAAACACAATCATTTCCATGCTTAGTAGAAGGAAAGCCCGACATGTAATCCATGGAGATGGATTCCCAAGGTCGACTAGGGCTAGGTAGCAGAGTATAGTGGCCTTGCTTCTTGATGGTCTGTTTGGCAATGGAGTAGGCAGTGCAGGATCTGATGCACTTCCCGACATCCTATCAAAGATTCGGCCAATAGAAATACTTCTGTAGTACTGCCACCATTTTCTCGACTCCAACATTCTTAGCAGCCCAACTGTAGTGTGCTTCCAAAATCATCTTGGCACGCTCGCTTGAAGGAACACAAAGGTGTCACAGGTGGCATAATAACGCATCCTAGAGGTCAAAATGTGGAACTTGCTGACCCTCCAAGAGCGTCTGGAAAGTGTGGTCGAATTCTGGGTCACTTTTGTAGAGAAGTGACCAATCAGAAGTCTCGTGTCCACCAGATTTGAGCACAGTGGTTAACACCATGATTGGTGGTCAGCTCAAGCAATCTGCAACATTATTAGTGCTACCCTTCTTATACTTGATATTCAAATGGAATTGTTGCAGGTATGTGGACCACTTCTAATGTCGATCATTCTGCAACTTCGCTTGCATTTGTATGAACTGTAGGGGTCGGTGTTCTATGTGGATGATTGTTTCCTTCCCCAAAATGTAATTCTTCCATTGTTGGTAGGCCTACACGATGCAATACATCTCCTTGTCATAAGTGGGATACTTCGAGACTATGTCTGAAAGTGTCTCACTACGATATGCCATTGGATGCCCCTATTGAGTAAGGACTGCCTAATATCATAGTCAGTGGCATCAGTCTTCATCTCAAATGGTTGTTGCAAGTCTAGTAATGTGAGCACTGGTAAAGAGAAGAGGTGATGTTTTAACTCTGTGAATGCCTCTTGTTAACATTCAGACCAAAAGAATTTTTCTTTCGTTCCTTCCTTGGTGACTTGACTCAAGGGCCAAGTGATATGAGAGAATCCCAACACAAATGTGTGGTAGAAATTGGCAAGACCCAAAAAGCTGTGGAGCTCTATCAGAGTGGTTGGAGTTGGCCATCCCGAATGACTTGGATCTTGGCTGGATCTGCATTCACCCCTCGTTCCTCAACAATGTATCCCAGATACTAAACCTAGGTCATGCCAAAATTACATTTCTCCAAATTGGCACATAGCTTGTGTTTTCGCAGTGTTTAGAGAACCTGTCGGATGTGGTGGAGGTGCTCTTCCCATCTCTGGCTAAAGATCAGGATGTCATCCAAGTATACCACTACAAATGAGTTGGTGAATGGCCTCAAGATGTCATCCATCAGTCTCATGAATGTTGTAGGAGCATTCGTCAACCCAAAAGGCATAACCAAACATTCGAAAAGGCCCTCCTTGGCTTTGAAGGTAGTCTTCCACACATTGGAGGGTTCGATTGGTACCTGGTGATATCCGGATTTTGTGTCAATCTTGATAAAATATTTTTACCCCTTCAGTTGGTCTAGAAGGTCCTCAATCCATGGGATTGGGTACTTATTCTGGACAGTGACCTTGTTCAACAACTGATAGTCAATACAGAGTCTCCAAGTCCCATCCTTCTTCTGTACCAACACGATCGAGCCCCCATAGGGTGATGAACTTGGAAGGATGTGACCTTTCTGCAGCAACTCCTGAATCTACCTCTTGATACCATTGTCCTCTAGAATGGAGCACCAATAGATTAGTCCATTGGGTAACGGTGCACCTGGGGTCAGATTGATAGAGTGCTTGACCTAACAGTGCAGAGGCACCCCTACAGGGGAGGTGAAGATATCCTCGTACTCCTCCATGACCTTGTCCATCTATTGTTGTCATGCAGAGGGGCATTGTCTTCTTCCTCCCCTGAGGGTGTTTCAACAATAAAACAAATTTCACAGTTTTGGAAATGAGCTTACTGCATTTTTTTGTAGTAACCAAAGAGATGGTGGTAGGCAGTGCTACCTCCACTATCCTATACAACTTATTTCCCAAAGTAACAATAACAACACAAGGCCTTGACTCATCCACAGCATGTCACTTCCATAAGTATGGTTGGCATAATAATACACCACAAAAATCAAGGGGTGCAACATCACATAATACCTCATCCGTGAAGGGCTTGATGTTGTATGGCAGGTGACACTGCTAGCTCACAGGAAGATCCTATCCTTGGTGAAACCACCCGATGGTGTACGGTTGTGGATGTGTTGTGGTCCATAAGCCCAGCTGCTTCACGACCTCTACCGAAATGAGGTTCTTTTGGCTCCCACTATTGACAATGAATTGTAGCAGGGAACCCTTTACCCACATCTGGGAGTGGAAGAGGTGCTCCTCCTCCTTTGGATCTTCGTGGTGGCATCGATAATCTACTTCCCTTTCTCATATCCCTTATCAGGTTCTAACTCAATGTTGGAACATGCATTTGATTCTGAAGCTTTTAGCACATCCACCAGTGATTGCTTGGCCCGACACTCACTTGTGTTGCGAGTGGAGCTCTTATGGAACTCACACCACTTTCCCGTGTCCTTCCTTGACCTTGCAGTGTTGTTCTTTGCTTCCAGCTTTGGTGGGTTGTCTTGGGTCGCCACGCCTTAGCTTTGTCCTTTGTTCTACGGTTTGGGGGCACCTTTCCCTTGCTTCGGATTTGTAGATCCAAAGTATCGCTTCTTCTCTTTAAACTTTTGCTCGATCTTGACGGCATATCGGTATGTTGTGTCGAGCGAGGAGATGTCCAAGAATTCCATCTCGTCCTAGTTGTACCTATGCATGTAGCCATGGTACTTGAGAACCA
>APFE031120620.1:837-60481 GCA_000404065.3 Pinus taeda | reverse complement strand
GGCCTTGAATTATGTGTGTGTGTGTAAGTTAAATCTCAGGAGATATTTTCTATATTCTATGTATCGAGGGTGTCCTTGTTGAGCCCGAGATCGAGACTACAATATTTATGTCTCGTGATAAAATATCTCTCCTTCGACCACCATGCATCACACCTCATCTCTCCCCTCCCATGATTATGCATGCCATGAACCTTGCCAAGGTCCGAGGGCCTGAGGCCCCAAGACAATGTCAGGAAAATGTCTCTCGTATCAGCCTCATTACAAGATTGTGGATCCAAACAAGGAGTTTGTAATGTGTACAGATCCTTGCAATAGAGGACTTGGTGGATTTCTCATGCAAGAAGGATAGGAGTGTGCTATGAGTCACAAAAATTGAATGAGCATGAGCAGAACTATCCGACACATGATCTTGAGTTAGTAGTGATTATACATGGATTGAAGATGTGGAGGCACTATCTTCTTGGTAGGAGGTTTACATTAATGAGCGATCACAGTGGTTTGAGGTATTTGTTTGATCATCGGAATCCAAATGGTAGAAAAGCTAGATGGTTGGCTACCTTTAGTGAATTTGACTTGGAGATCATATACATCAAAGGGAAGGAGAATTGGGCTGTATATGCTCTTAGGAGGAAGGTACAGGTAAATCATATAACATCTATGAGCTTTTATGGGACAAAGTTACAAGATAGGATCTTGCAAGAAGGACAGTGGGATGAAAAATATATGGAGTTTATGCACAAGTTCTAGCAAAGCACAGGTACAGGTATAGGTACAGGTGTAGGTATAGGTGTAGGTATAGGTACAGGTGATTGAGTTGCAGACTATCGTCTCACGGCAGATGGTTTTGTGAGGTTTAGAGACGAGATCTATGTGCTGAATTACAGTGAGCTGAAGAAGCTTATCTTGAGGGAGTTTCATGCCAAGCAATACTTGGGTCATCTAGGATATCAGAAGATGTTGATGACGGTAAATAAGTTCTACTATTGGCTAAATCTGAAGAAGGAATTGGTAGATTTCGTGGCTAGATGTTTAGATTTTCAATAGGTTAAGGCGGAATGTAAGCATCCACGTGGTTTACTACAACCTATAGTGATTCTAGAATGGAAATGGGAGGTTATTTCCATGGATTTTATTATAGGTCTTCCAAGGAAATTAAAGCAGCATGACTCTATTATGGCCTTAGTTGACAAGTTGCGCAAGGTAGCTCACTCCATTCTAGTAAAAGTACATATTTAGCCAGGGAGGTATCACAGGTGTTCATCAGAGAGATAGTGAGACTGCATGGTGTTCCAAAGAAGATTGTGTTCGACAAGGATGAAAAGTTCACTTCAAAATTGGAAGGAGTTATTTGCAGGTTTGGGTACAGAGTTGGCCTTCAGTACAACTTATCATCCATAGACAAATGAACAGACAGAGAGGGTCAACAAGATCTTGGATGAGATGTTGAGGATGTATGTGATGCATCAGCAGAAGAAATGGGAAGAGTATCTTCAATTAGTTGAGTTTGTATATAAAAATGGTTGTCATGAGTCCTTGAGGATGAGTCCTTTCGAGGCATTGTATGGATGGAGTTGTAACACTCCCATTAGTTGGAGTGATCTAGTTAACAGGGTACTTATTGGACCGGACATGTTGGCAGACATAGAGAAAGAAATGCAGGTTATAAAGAAGAATCTAAGGGTAGCATAGGATCATAGGATAGACAAGAGAGTTATGCAAATTAGCACATGGTGTTCAAGGAGTTTCAGGTTGGGGAGCATGTGTATTTGCGCATCAATCCCAAGAAAATCTCTTTGAGGATTGGTTCATGTGCCAAGTTGGCACCACGATATTGCAAGTCTTTCGAGATCCTCGAGAGGATTGGACTAGCGGCATATTGACTTGCACTGCCTCTAACAGTGAAACTCCATGATGTTTTCCATATTTCATTACTTCAGAAGTATATAAAGGATTTTGATCATGTTATTCATTGGTCTGTATTACGGTTGGAGAAAGAAGAAGAGTTCCAGCCAAAGCCTTAATGCATATTATAGTAGAAACATCTCATGCTTAGGAACAGAGCCATAGAGAAAGTTAAAGTGCAGTGGAAGCACTTTGGGCCTGAAGAAGCTGCATGGGATATGGAAGATCAGATGTGGGCCCTGTATCCTTCATTGTTTATTAGTTGAGGCAAAGCAGTTTTGGTTTGATGTTGGTATATGTTTGGCATATTTTTTGTTGATGTTTTGGTATATGTATATATATGTATATGGATATAAATACCACCATGAGCTAAGTTATAATTCTCCAATAAGTAGTATGGGTGTCATGTTATTATGGTTGTTATATTTTCATGTTGTCATGGTGTTTTTCTTTTGAGAAGGTCTTTCATTGTAAATACTACAACCATCTAACTTATAAAGCTCCATGGGTAGTATGTTTTCTTCTCAATGGTTTTCCTGAGGTCATGGTGTGGTTTAACACTGACGACAGTGTTCTTGGTCTGGATTTAAACATGAACGTAACAAATTACATATATAACCATAAATAGAAGAATGCAATAGAAATAGCACTTCATTTCATTAATATCAAATACTGAAATATGATTACAAACAGAATGGAAATAAAACTAGCTCGGGCGATGGTAGCTTATCTCTGAGAAGAGATCTGGCAGCTACATGTCTTTGAACTACGTTACAATGAGGCTCAAGGGCCTTTTTTATTATTGAACAATAAGAGAAAACCCTAAACAACCAAAACCTTAACCCGAGGAGATGTAACACCAAATTTTTATGGGCCCCATTGGGGTTAGTTGGATAGCCAACTTCCCGGGGTCGCGACTTGGTCATACTATCTCTGTTTGACGCGCATGATACCCCCTTGGAAAGATCTCTCCAAGGAATACAACGGAAAAAACATTAAAAATAGAGCTAATCGTACAAGATTGCCAAAAAAACGTCGTTTAGGGCCTCAAAATGGCTCCCGAAGTCAAGGACTCAAAAAACTGCTAAAAATAGTAAATTGTGCTACAATTAAGGAAACTAAAAAAGTGAAAGAAACAATGGTGTGGGTCCATGTGGAATTGGCAGGTGGCCACCAATATCCATTTGGATCATTCATTCCCCATTAAGAAGCAATGGTCCCCTTTGCGCTAAGTTCCTCCATGAGATGGGGAAACTTCTACTGAACTTGGTCCCTAGTGAGCCACTTGCCCTAGTGAAGGATTTGACCTCCTTTAACAACTCGATATAGTTGGATCTTCTACTGGTGAGTGTGCTTGATCTATGTGTCCATGATCTGATTAGTTGTAGTGTGTTCCATGCAATCTGGATTTAACTCTGTAGGTGTGAGTTGTTCTCCAATGTCTGATGTGTCTAGCAATGGTGGGAAGTATGGTCGAAGGTAGTCCACATTGAACACTGGGTTTGGGACAAGGAATGGGGGAATTTTGAGCTCAAATGCATTGTCTCCTGTAGCCTTGGTAATGGTGTAAGGACCATATCAGAGTGGTCGGAGTTTCTAATAGACTTTGGTAAGGCATTCCTTTTGCAAATGCAACCAGACTTTGTCGCCCACCTAAAACTTGTGTGGCACCCGATGTTGATCATGTCATTGCTTGTACTTGGAATTTGATTTCTCTAGAATATCATGGACCTGCTGGCGGATATGTTGGATGTGCTCAATGAAGTTGTTTGCCTTATCGGTTTTGGACTGGACATGAGTTAAATCTGCCTTAGTAACTACAAATGGCATGGCCACATGAATGGGACATAGTGGCCAGAATCCCAAGCCCACCTGAAAAGGGTTATGGCCAGTCGAGTTGTGGAGAGCTCGGTTATAACTGTGATGGACATAGGGGAGGCTCTCATCCCATGTGCATGGATTCTTTAAGTTGTATATGTGTAGAATGTGTACGATCATATTGTTGATGACCTTTGTCTGCCCATCAGTTTGGGGATGGAAAATTGTGGACTTAGTGAGCTTCATGTCTAGCATCGACCAAAGACTGGACCAAAATGTACTAAGGAACCTACTGTCCCGGTCTAAGATGATAGACTGTGGGATCCCAAAGTGTACCCACACTCGTTCAAAGAAGATTTTAGAGTGGCTTCCACTGTGATATTCTTCTTGAAGGTAGCCATAATGGCCATCTTTGAGAATCTATCGACGACCACAAAAACATAATCATTGCCATGCTTAGTAGAAGGAAATCCCGACATGTAATCCATGGAGATGGATTCCCAAGGTCGACTAGGGGTAGGTAGCAGAGTATAGCGGCCTTGCTTCTTGATGGTCTATTTGGCAATGGAGTAGGCAGTGCAGGATCTGATGCACTTCCCAACATCCTATCAAAGATTCGGCCAATAGAAATACTTCTGTAGTACTGCCACCATTTTCTCGACTCCAAAATTCTTAGCGGCCCAACTGTAGTGTGCCTCCCAAATCATCTTGGCACGCTCACTTGAAGGAACACAAAGGTGTCCCAGGTGGCATAATAACGCATCCTAGAGGTGAAAATGTGGAACTTGCTGACCCTCCAAGAGCGTCTGGAATGTGTGGTCGAATTCTGGGTCACTTTTCTAGAGAAGTGGCCAACCAGAAGTCTCGTGTCCACCAGATTTGAGCACAGTGGTTAACACCATGATTGGTGGTCAGCTCAGGCAATCTGCAACATTATTAGTGCTACCCTTATTATACTTGATATTCAGATGGAATTGTTGCAGGTATGTGGACCACTTCTAATGGCGATCATTCTACAACTTCCCTTGCATTTGTATGAACTGTAGGGGTCGGTGTTCTATGTGGATGATTGTTTCCTTCCCCAAAATGTAATTCTTCCATTGTTGGTAGGCCTACACGATGAAATACATCTCCTTGTCATAATTGGGATACTTCGAGACTATGTCTGAAAGTGTCTCACTACGATATGCCACTATATGCCCCTATTGAGTAAGGATTGCCTCAATATCATAGTCAGTGGTATCAGTCTTGATCTCAAATGGCTGCTGCAAGTCTAGTAATGTGAGCACTGGTGAAGAGAAGAGGTGATGTTTCAACTCTGTGAATGCCTCTTGTTAACATTCAGACCAAAAGAATTTTTCTTTCATTCCTCCCTTGGTGACTTGACTCAAGGGCCAAGTGATATGAGAGAATCCCAACATGAATGTGTGGTAGAAATTGGCAAGACCCAAAAATTTGTGGAGCTCTATCAGAGTGGTTGGAGTTGGCCAATCCCGAATGACTTGGATCTTGTCTGGATCTGCATTCACCCCTCGTTCCTCAACAATGTATCCCAGATACTAAACCTAGGTCATGCCAAAATTTCATTTCTCCAAATTGGCACATAGCTTGTGTTTCCGCAGTGTTTAGAGAACCTGTCGGATGTGGTGGAGGTGCTCTTCCCATCTCTGGCTAAAGATCAAGATGTCATCCAAGTATACCACTACAAATGATTTGGTGAATGGCCTCAAGGTGTCATCCATCAGCCTCATGAAGGTTGTAGGAGCATTCGTCAACCCAAAAGGCATAACCAACCATTCGAAAAGGCTCTCCTTCGCTTTGAAGGTAATCTTCAACACATTGGAGGGTTCGATTGGTACCTGGTGATATCCGAATTTCATGTCGATATTGCTGAAATATTTTTACCCCTTTAGTTGGTCCAGATGGTCATCAATCCATGGGATTGGGTACCTATTCTAGACAATGACCTTTTTCAACAGCTGATAGTCAATACAGAGTCTCCAAGTCCCATCCTTCTTCTATACCAACACGATCGAGCTCCCATAGTGTGATGAACTTGGAAGGATGTGACCTTTCTGCAGCAACTCCTGAATCTACCTCTTGATTCCATTGTTCTCTATAATGGAGCACCAATAGATTGGTCCATTGGGCAGTGGGGCACCTTGGGTCAGATTGATAGAGTGCTTGACTTGACAGTGTAGAGGCACCCCTACAGGGGAGGTGAAGATATCCGCGTACTCCTCCATGACCTTGTCCATCTATTGTTGTCATGCTGAGGGGCACTATCTTCTTCCTTCCCTGAGGGCATTTCATCAAGAAAAAAAATTTCACAGTTTTGGAAATGAGCTTACTGCATTGTTTTGTAGTAACCAAAGAGATGGCGGTAGGTAGTGCTACCTCCACTAACCTATACAACTTATTTCCCAAATTAAAAATAACAACACGAGGCCTTGACTCATCCACAGCATGTCACTTCCATAAGTATGGTTGGCATAATAATACACCACAAAAATCAAGGGGTGCAACATCACATAATACCTCATTCGTGAAGGGCTTGATGTTGTATGGTAGGCGACACTGCTAGCTCACAGGAAGATCCTATCCTTGGTGAAGCCACCCGATGGTGTACGGTTGTGGATGTGTTGTGGTCCATAAGCCCATCCACTTCATGACCTCTATCGAAATGAGGTTCTTTTGGCTCCCACTGTCGACAATGAACTATAGCAGGGAACCCTTTACCCACATCTGGGAATGGAAGAGGTGATCCTCCTCCTCTGGATCTTCGTGGTGGCAACGGTGGCATTAGGCTCTGCATCGATAATCTACTTCCCTTTGTAATTCCCCTTATCAGGTTCTAACTCAATGTTATAACATGCATCTGATTCTGAAGCTTTTAGCACATCCACCAATGACTGCTTGGCCCGACACTCACTTGTGTTGTGAGTGGAGCTCTTATGGAACTCACACCACTTTCCCATGTCCTTCCTTGACTTTGCAGGGTTGTTCTTTGCTTCCAGCTTTGGTGGGTTGTCTTGGGTCACCCCGCCTTGGCTTTGTCCTTTGTTCTACGGTTTGGGGGCACCTTTTCCTTGCTTCGGATTCGTAGATCCAAAGTCTCGCTTCTTCTGTTTAAACTTTTGCTCGATCTTGACAGCATATCGATATGTCGTGCCGAGTGAGGAGATGTCCAGGAATTCCATCTCGTCCTAGTTGTACTTGTGCATGTAGACACCGTACTTGAGAACCAAATGCTTCTCAGAATCCTTGATACTCAACTTTGTGTGAAGGGTGTGAAAAACATTGGTAAAGTCCGGCACATCTTGGTCCCTTCCCTGTCACAACATTATCCACTTTATGTATTTATCCTCATAGCTCCCGACAGGGTAGTATTTCTGCTTGATGGAATCCCGAAACAAGTTCCAAGTGGGTGCGGCTAAAAATTGTGTGTTCGTACTTTCATCATTTTGCTCACAGTAGGTTTCCCACTAGTCCATGATGTGGGGGGATGCTTTGAAAACTGAAAAAGTGACCTTTTCCTGGCTAGGAAAATCATGAATGAAAAAATATCCTTCTAGCAAATTTAACCATTTATCTATAACATATGCATCTATCTAACCCTCAAATATGGGAATGTGAAAGTTAACTTGTACCTTAGAGGGTGTGGCACTTCCAGAGTAGCTACCAGAAGTAGATACGTCACCCTTGGGTAGCCGTTGAAGGATCTGGGCAAAGTTGTCCATCATTGCATTCCTTTGTCGCTCGAGGGCTTCTTCGAGCAAGATTTTGATAAGGTCTCTTGCTCCCTCATCTCTCTTTTCATCTGCCATGGTAAGCAGTCAAGATTTGTGAGTTTGGTCTTGCAAAGGTTCGACCAGTTCAAGCCCTAACTCCTTATATCCCAACCTTGTTAGGGACATGCAAAGAAAAAAAAAGAAAGAGCAGACTTCTCTGATACCATTGATCCAGATTTAAACAGGAATGCAAAAAATTACATATATAACCATAAATAGAAGGATATAGTAGAAATAACACTTCATTTTATTAATATCAAATACTGAAATATGCTTACAAACATAATGGAAATAAGACTAACTCGGGCGATGGCAACTTATCTCTGAGAAGAGATGTGGTAGCTACATGTCTCTGAACTACATTACAATGACACTCAAGGGCCTTTTTTATTATTGAACAATAAGAGCAAACCCTAAACAACCAAAACCCTAAACAAAGGAGATGTAACACCAAAATTTTATGGGCCTCATTGGGGTTAGGTGGATAGCCAACTTCGCGGGGTCGCGACTTGGTCATATTATCTCTGTTTAACGCAAGTTATACCCCATTGGAAAGATCTCTCCGAGGACTACGAAGGAAAAGATTATTTTAGACAATAAATGATTTGTACAAGATTGCCAAAAAACATCGTTTAGGGCCTCAAAGTGGCTTCGGAAGTTCAAGTCCCGAAAAACTGCTAAAAATACTAAGTTGTGCTACAATTAAGGAAACTGAAAGAAACAATGGTGGGGGTCCAAGTGGAATTGGCGGGTGGCCACCAATATCCACCTAGATCAGTTCCCCAAGGGGGAGGGTTCTATAACAACCCCAGTGAAAATTTCATATAATAAAAGTTAATAAGGGAAAAATAAGAACACGATTAAGGGACATGTATTCCAAGCTTAATGTTGGGAAAATATATCCTAGTGGGAATCCCTAGATGTGTGTTTTGGCTAAGGAAATTGGCAAAGGCTAAGGAAAAAGAATTAAAAGGAAAAAAGGCATTTTGGCACATTTATTTATGAAAATAAAGGAAATTAGGAGAAATGTAAGGTGAAACGTCACAGCTTACATGTGAGGATGAAATTGAAGGAAAATAATGGAAAATGAAGGAAACAGAGGCCTTATTCATAAAAATGCTTATGAGGACCAATGGGAAAGCGCTTGCTAACCTTCTTTTCAGTTCAAGTTTGAAGCTCTCTCATTATTCTCTCTCTCTCACACTATTGGTCACTTAGAGTTTTCTTGGAAGCACTCTAGATTTGGATCAAGGAAAGAAAAGCAAGCATAGGGAAAGAAGGAAAGCAAGGATTAAGGAAGCAGAGCATGATCAATCAAATTCAGTATGAATACTTGTAGGTAACCTTTTACATGTGTGATTTCCTAGCTGGTTTGGACATGCATGGCTTTGCATGTTGGTGTATGGCTCTCTTGTTGTCAGTGGCATGGTTTTTCTAGGTTATGACAGTGGTTTTCATCATAGCCTTATCTTTTTCTGGATGCCATGGTATGTTGGGATGCTTATCTTCATTTTGAGCTTTGGTTTACTAGATGGATTTCAGAATCTGGGGCAAAGGTGGTCTCAAGGTTCATTCCCAAAGGCCTAGGAATCCCTTGACCGGTTTTGGCAGGATACACGGTAATGCGTGTGGGAGAAGTCTCAGTTTAGGGTCTAGTGATCCAAGTTTGGATTACGGTAAAGCCTGAGACAATGGTCTCAATTTAAGGCCTAGTGATCTGGGATTGGATTGTGGTAAAGTGTGAGAGACAAGGAGACAGAAAATTACTCAAGGATAGTGATGGATTTCAGATGGCATTCCAAGTTTAGTTCAGTTGTGATTGGAGCACTGGCTTTGGTGTGATCATGGTTTGGTGAGGGTGGAGGTGGTTCAACCTTTGGATTCCCTTGGTTGTTCTTGGATTGGTTATTCTATGAGATCCCACATTCATGCTTGGAATATGACACGGGGGTGAATGGATGAAAGAGAGATTTGGTTCAGCCATGTCTATGGCCGGGTGGTACGTGGAAGTCTCAAACCTCGTCATATTTTCCCATGATTAATAAAAGCTAAGTTCTCTTAATTTTGCACTCGTTCATATGTGGATTTAATGGCTATCATATCTTTGATATTTATATGGTTTTATGTTGGTTATAAGAATGGTTAGATGACTTGTTCATGTCATGGTAATTTCATGTATTTACTTGTAACTGTCAAATGGATAGATGTGAGACCTAATTGTTGATATAATAGTTTAATGGATAAGGAGGTGATCCTTTTGGTTATGTTTCATAAGTTCTTTCAGTCATTTACGCTCTGTCTTGTATCCTAGATCTGTAGGTTGCATTGATGCCAAGTTTTTGATAAAATGTCAGTCCTGGTTGGGGATGCTTAGGCCCAGTCCTGAGGTTGATTTTGATTTAGTAGCATTGTTATGATGTCTTTGATGCATTCTAAAGGTTGTAGCAAGTTCTGGGCAGAGGTTGAGATTCTGGGCTAGAAAAGTGGCTCAAATCTCGAGGTCATTGGCACAGGTCTGTGAAGAAAAATCCATAGTCAATAACACATATGCCTATGAGAGTGACTTTGTCTTTCTAGATGATGTCATGCCTATAGCATGAGAGCAACTCTACGTTAAAGGCTTAAATCATCAGTGGGACTCAGAGATAGGATGTCTGAGTGGCTGACATGTCTCGTAAGGGTTTTGTTGATGACGTGGATAGATTTGTTTGATATGTTCTGTCGGTTCGATTTCCTTAAGGTCACCAAGGAAGTTGAGTCCCTTACAACAGCCTCTTTTCTCACATATTTAACCTGGTTGACAAGTTGCTTGGGTGGACTTGGGAGAAGAGGTGTTACACGATCTCTCTACTAGGTGAAAGTCATTGATTATATGTTTAATAAATAAGCCATGTTTTTTTTTCTTTTTCTAATTAATAACCTCCCAAATCTTATTTTAATAGTTCATAAAGAATTCCAACCACCACCCCAATTTCAATTCAAAGTCTTACCCTAATTTAATATTGGTCTTAAAACTAAAAAAAAATACATATAACTTATTTTTATTATTCAAAGTAATTTTAATACTAATATTCTAAATTTTAAAAAAAATAAATTATAATTTTTTTTGTTATTCAAGTTAACTTTAATGTCTAATGCTTAAGAATTGTGGTATAATTTTCATATTTTGCATAGTCACTATAAATATCTGAAGAATTCAAACTATAATCCCAATAAATTAATAATAAATATTATAAATTTATTATATTATTATTATTATTAATTGGACATCATTAATATTTTTAGATAAAATATATACAAAAATGGAACTTTAAGTATTTAAATTTAAAGATAGAATTTTTAAAAATTATATTTAAATTATATTTGAATTATAAATTGTAGATTAATTGGTTTTCGTGAGATTTGTAAGTATTTAGCCACCAATGATAAAGTGTTCCGTTAAACACAAGTCCTTAGCTATGCTAAAGAAATTGTAGAACTATAGATCGTAGTTGATCGATCAAGGTTCCATTAGGTGATTGTAGCATTAGGAGATCTATAAGTATGCTACAGGATCAACAATGCATAGTACCTATGAATATCGACACCCTTGACTGTTGAACCATCATTGATGGATGTTACACCACACTTGAATGACACGATCAATTAGGAGCGAAATACTGAGACTCCTTCGATTCCTTCTCTTCCCATCCTTCTTCAAAGTACCTCTCTGGGAGACCCGAGAAGGTTTCTAAATCCTATAGTTTTATTCCCCAAAAACTCTATTCGGCTATGTCGGATATCTTTCAAACCTATAACTGTTCTCTTTTACCATTCAATTTCACAGTCACCAAGGAAGGCATAGTTACTCTAGGGACCAAGGAAGGTATGAATACAATCATCAGGAGCCTTAAGGAAAGACATTATATAGGGGCCTTAATGCCACACTTCAGGGGCTTGCCTTATGACTTCCTATTCTGGGTTAGGCCCAGCTACTCAGTTCAAGGAAAAACATATCAGTAAGGTAGCCAATCAGTTCAGTTCAAGTGACATATCAGTAGCTAAGGAAATACATGTCAATGACAAATAAGCTTCATGGGTTAGATATTAATGAACAGGCCATATATCTGGATTGGCTGGTATATGATTTAATGGTGAGTATTTCAAGGACATGATTACACCTAAATAGCAGATATATATTATGAATTACCAATTATCAAGTATTACTGTTAAGGGTTAATACACCAGGCAAATCTGGATAACGTGAAAAGCGGTAAGAGCTCATCGTCTTTCTTGATGCAATTTTGTTATATAGAGCAATAACCATTTATGCATAATTATGGACTAATATATATAACTCGAATTACTGTATGAACCATTTATTAGTCATGTTTCTATGCCTGATACTCTATTACTAACCTAATTAAGAAACTAGTAAGTATGTGGATTAACTGGACTCTAGTATTGCACATTCCAGCCTCATTATATGGATACCTATGGCACTGTTGTTAACAATTACATATATTGCGAGCTTATCTTTACTCACGATAATGAAACATCCTAGAGAGTATCTTCTCTGTCTGCCACCAGAACTCACAACCATCGAGTAAATATAAGTCCCACGGGTATATTTAGTGTGAAACCGTTACAGGCTTAAGGTTAGCATGACAAAGTACACTACTAGGCAACCATGCTTGGATCATAACGAGTTAATCATTAATTGACGTTTACAGTAATCTAATTGGTAGAGAAAGCTTGTTCCAAGGAGAAAGTATTTGCTAGTGTTGTTTCTGAACTACTTGTTCGACTTTCCATGGTTGAAACATCAACGATAATGCAATTCAAATATGTAGCTGAGCTATGCATAATACAAGTTGATAGTCTGTTCCAGTATAATGATTAACGAGCTTATTATGATTGACTTAGAGTCTGATCTAGGGAATAGACCTAACTATAACTCGGTGTAAATCGATCGTATTACTCGAACTAGGTGTTATGTAGTCGTATTAGTTCGTGATGAATCTGGTATGGTTGTAAGTATAAGGCTCGTACTAATGGTTGTGAAATCTTAGGTCAAGTACAAAAAACAAGTATCGTAGCATGCTCATGTTATATACTAGTATTTCTTGCCATTATTGAATACTATATTATCTGCTTACTACATATTAATGGTTGAACTCCATCTAGAGCAGAGGTAATACTAGGCATATGGTTGCTTATTTCGTTCCAGTTCTGTCTTAAGGGATAACCTACCTTACCAGATTTGGTACTCCGCAGTGATCAAGCGACCTTGCCTCTTTCCCGAACAATTTCATGTGGGCATGTAGCCTTCGAAGGGAGTAAAGTAAGCCCCAAGGGTAAGAGAGAGTCCTTGGAAACCTGCATACAACCCATAGCAGTAAAATGAATAAATAGAAAGGTGGGGTGAGAGGCAAAACGCTATAGGTTCGAAGAAAGGTTACAGCTTATGTGATATTCTCAAGGCTCTTGGCTTCTGGCTACTGGTTCCTGGGAAAAGGTGAGAGGTTTATCATATTAGAGCCATTGGAATATTCACATCAGTATTACCATAACAATGGGCTTACCACGTGTAATTGACACAAATTGAATACATACGTTCTTAGTGTGTGGAAATGTTTCTATAGGGTTAATATTGTCTGTACTTGTTATTGATTATGGAAGACACACTACTCTAGTTATAGCTCTTACATATCACAATCTACCTATTTAGTGTGATCTAAGAGTTAAGCTAATACCTAATGACAATGGGGTAACATAACCTCATTCGCTTCCGCTTCAGCTTCAGCTTCCGCACTGACTGGCAAGCATGGGGAATATGGCTCAGACTGCCAGCTATGATCTCCTATAGCTGTAGTGAATAATCTCTCTTTCTCATTAGCTGCTCAATCTTAAAGATAGAGTGAAAAAAGCTTCCTGAAAGGTATCCATTCTTTGAGGTCCCCATTCCATGGTAAAAAGAAAGATCAAAAGAAGCCCGTGCTCATGCCGTAATTAGAAGCCTTAGTAAGGTAAGTAAGGTTCCCGCTGAGGTAAGGTCCTCATCCTTAAGTTCCAGTTTCCCTGAGTTCCAGCGAATAAGAAACAGGTATTGCCTTAGTAAGCTATCTGTAAGCTATTAGCCATAAGGTTCCTGTAGTCCCAGTAGTCCCACAACCATAGAGATAAAAAGAAAGTAATAGTTCCATAGAGTGTGCCGCGAATAAGCCTTATGAAAGTTCTAGCCTTAAGAGACACTAGCTCAAGTCTTACTCATAAGGTACTACTAGCTCTAGAGAAAGTCCTATTAGCTCTAATCAGTACTAGCATTCTTGACTTCCTTCCATAGCTCTATGGGTATGGTAACGGTGATAGACTTTAGGTCTTGCTTACTTGAATTAGCTTCAGTCTTACGAGTAAGGTCCATGCACTTTAGACTTACTTAAGGTGCTCCATCATGGTAAGAAGCCTTAATAGACTCTCTTAGTCCATGCACTTAGTTCCATGGAGTGAAAGCCTTAATAGAATTGCTTTAGCCCAATGGTATCCCTATAGTGTAGTCCCTAGTCTTAGCCTTAGTCCAAGCAGTTAGTCTTAGCCTATTGGACTAGACTAGCTTCAGTTATTCTAGTCTTATTTATATATTTGAACTGCTGATTCCACTGAAAGGGTTCTGGTTGCTTCTGACAAAAGGGAAAAGGTTCTATTAAAAGGTCACAGGCATCTTTCTGTTGGGCCTGTTTATTAGGCTTTTGGGGCTTGTGATGAAGGCTGAAGATGAAAGGTTCAAGGCTGTATCTGTGGGACCAGGATCTGTGGGACCAGGTTAAGCATCTATGGGAATTGGTGTACTTGGCAAGAGGCTCATTCAAGGCATCATCTGTTTAAAGGCTCCTGGGCAAAGGCAGCTTCCATCTATTGGACCTGGTTAGGCCAAAGGTGACAGTTGACAGGTTTCTTCATATGTAATGTGATATGACCACCGGTATGGTGAAGTATTGTCCTATTAGAGTTAGGTGGGTGTCCCATTGTCGTTGTGGGCAGGTTATTTGTGTAGGCCCTGTGGACACTTTCTCTTACTTGCCCTAAGGCCCCATATAGAGTCAATTATTAACAAATAGTCTGAAGCTCAAAAAAGGTGCGAGACTGCTTGTCCTTGCTCTGGGAAGGGCAAGCGATGAATCCATTACTTGCCCTAAGGCCCCATATAGAGTCAATTATTAGCAAATAGTCTGAAGCTCAAAAAAGGTGCGAGACTGCTTGTCCTTGCTCTGGGAAGAGCAAGCGATGAATCCATTCCTTAGGCAAGGGCACTGTTGGAATTTTATAGTGATTTCAAACACAAAAGACCAGAGAACAACGCTCTGATACCATGTTGGGAATTTCTGGGCATTCCGAACAAAAATAACAGAACAGAACAATGCTCTGTTTTTACACAGCGAAAACAGAAAAAAATCGCTTTGCAATGACCTTCCTTCTGGCAATGTGACTACTGTTAATGAGACTGTCATGTCTATTGGTGACAACCACCTCCTGTCTATGATTGGCTGCTATGACTCCTGGCTATTGGCAACGACCCTATGAAGGTAAAAGATATCAGCAAGCATAAAGGCACTAAACCGTGAAGCAAATGAATGCATCCCGGCTCTAATAGGGAAACGCTCAAAAAAGGTGCGAAGCTGCTTGTCCTTGCTCTGGGAAGAGCAAGCGATGAATCCATTCCTTAGGCAAGGGCACTTCAGCATAAATAATTAGAATAGTACTATTCTTACCTATTGTTAATATGTCTTATAGTTTATAGAAAGGGAGGGATTTGATGAGGAATGGTTACTGCCTTGTTTACTGCCTCCCTTAAAAAGAGTTAGTGCAATCTCTCTTAGTTAGTGTAAAGAGGAGACCTTCAGTAGATCGTGAAAAATAGATAATAGACTCTACTTGTTGGTTGGGGGGAGCTTCAATGCCTGAAAAAAAGTGAAACAGGTTGGGAGGGGTGACATGAAAACGACTCTATTTATCCCACCCTGGTTCGATTGGTCTTCGCCTGTGTGACCAGTATCGTAACTCTTCTGGGGAAGGCGATCAAGATCAACGGATGTGCACCCTAATTTCAATTCAAAGCCCTACCCTAATTTAATATTGGTCTTAAAACTAAAAAAAATATACAATTTATTTTTATTATTCAAGATAATTTTAACGCTAATATTCTAAATTATCAAAAAAATAAATTATAAATTTTTTGTCATTTCAGTTAATTTTAATGTCTATTACTTAAGAATTACGGTGTAATTTTATATTATTTACATAGTAACTATAATATTAAGAATTTCAAACATATCCCAGTAATAAATAAATAATATTTTATAATTTTATTATTTTATATTGAAACTCATTAATATTTTTATTTAAAAATAAAAAAACATGCATTTTTAAAGTATTAAATTTAAAGATAAAAAAAAATAATAAATTTAAATATTTGAATTATAAATTGTAGATTAATTGGGTCTCCTGAGATTGGTAAGTATTTAGCCACCAATGATAAAGTGTTCCGTTAATGAATTAACAAGTCAAGTGGTTTGAAACCAATAAACACAAGTCCAATAGTGAGTGTAAGCCAAACCAATTATTCTTCGGTAAGAAGTTCAGTGGTTTTGAAACCAATACACACAAATCCAATTATGAGTGTGAGCCAGACCAATTGTAATCCAAATTATTCTCAAATTCAAATCTTATAGAGCGCTGTATCTAGACTCACTTAGCCTGATTCAGTTCTGGTAACAACTCATATTGTTGGTATCTTCCCACACATTCATTCACACCAAAAATCCAAGAGATTTGAAGAGATTTGAATTCATATTGTTTGTATCTTTTTATATATTCATTTACACTAAAATTGTTTGTATCTTCTTATATATTCATTCATATTGTTTGTATCTTTTTTCACAATCTTGGGTTGATATTGTTTGTATTTTTCTTCACATTCCACCCCAAAACTTCAAAAACCAGAATTTGCATTCATATTATTTGTATCTTTTTTCACAAATTTAGGTTGATATTGTTTGTATCTTTTTTTACATTCCACCCCAAAACTCCAAAAACCAAAATTTGCATTCATATTGTTTGTATCTTTTTTCACAAACTTACGTTGATATTGTTTGTATCTTTCTTCACATTCCACCCCAAAACTCCAAAAACCAAAATTTGCATTCATATTATTTGTATCTTTTTTCACAAACTTGCGTTGATATTGTTTGTATCTTTTTTCACATTCCACCCCAAAACTCCAAAAACCGAAATTTGCATTCATATTGTTTGTATCTTTTTTCACAAACTTACGTTGACATTGTTTGTATCTTTCTTCACATTCCACCCAAAACTCCAAAAACAAAAATTTGCATTCATATTGTTTGTATCTTTTTCACAAACTTGCATTGATATTGTTTGTATCTTTCTTCACATTCCACCAGAAAACTCCAAAAACCAAAATTAATGATAAAACTTACTTCCATCCACACCTTTGGACCCGTGATCTGCACTATCCAAATATACTTTGTAATGACCACCTTCATCGCGGACTCACCACACTGAAATGTTGCGAACCTTATTTTTGGTTGCATTAGATTTAACGTGAAACCTTCCATCGCTTCGGTTGTTTTGCAAGGCTAATCGCATGTGCTGTGCGCTTTTACTGTGCGTGTCCCATACTAGGGTATGGATCCCTTCATCAATTTCTGCGTGCTGAATATTCCGTCACGATTTTGTTGTACTGGCAGGTTAAATATTCATTTCTGGTTGTACCTCCGGAAGAACCCTCTGTACAAACCCGTGATTTCTGAAGAACCCTTATACAAACCGGTGACTTTTGGAAATATTTTTTTAAAATTTTAGTAAACTTATTAAAATTCAGCGTTCAGTGAAATATATTAAGATAGTTTTTATGGTTTATTATTGATAAATTTAGGTTGATTCATTATTGTTATTAAATTACATTATTTAAAATTTTTACTAATCATCCATTTAGGGGCAGGATTTTACATTTTTCTTTTTGAAAATGTTTGAAACATAGATTACAAACATTCATGATGTAGGCAAGATTTTATTTCTTTTCATCGTGAAAATTAACCATAATAACTTCTAAATCTAGATTACAAACATTAATGCCATAAATCTGGAAACCAACTCGTAACCAAAAAAACCTTAACTAAAATATAAAACAGTTTTAAAACATACTCCAACACAAATTTAAAACATACTTTAGACCATTATCATAAAGTTGTCAGAAATTCAATTTTTATTAAAAAATAAAAACTTTTTACATTGCCAAAAAAAGCGACTCACGTTCAAACCTTTGCCTCACAGCAGTACCGAAGTTCAGATTTTATTGATTGCAAATCCAGAAAAAGTCCAAACGTACCTCAAAATAGTAATTGCGGACAGCGATTCCACATACTTTTTCACAGCTTTATGGAAGTGGGATAGCATACGTTACAGAATCACACACGATATCTACAAAAATATAAAACTTCAACGTAAATTGTCCTTCCTGCAAGGCTTTCCAAGCTTCGGCAAATCCTATTTCCAACTCCACTGCAATATAAATGCTTCTGACATGCAAGGGGAATAGGGGTTGCCTTGCTGCTAACATGCCAAAGTCAACTTTGAGAGAAATATAAATGCAAGGCAACCCCTATTCCCTTGCATGTCACACTGCATTTATATTGCAGTGAAATTGGAAATAGAAATTGCCGCCTCGGCTCTGGCTTTATGACGTACAGATTGGACGATTCGAAAAAAAGAAATCTAACATAGACCAGATGCTTTGGTTTCCGCTTAAACACCGCAGAGTGACAAAATAGTATATTAACTCCTCTGGGGTCCACTAGGAGGAGGCGGGGACGTATCAATGTCTTATATTTCAGCAATCCAAGGAACGTTGTAGGGGAGTTTGGGAGCAATAACCACTGTTGCAGAGTATTCAATGTTTTGTAAATTTAGGTATATATACAATAACTTTAAAAGGAATATATAAAGAAATTTAAAAGTATATTTGTTATATATTTTAAATTTTTTTAGGTTTTAGTGTGCTTAACACTCTTTTTGTTTGATTAAGAGCTAGTCTTTTTGGCACCTAAGGAAACAGGTTAATAGCCCAAGCCTTCGAGGCATGAGTGAAGATCTGCACCCTTACAAATCACTAGTTGTGGTGTTCCTTCAATAAGAGTGATGAATTAGCAACCAGAGATGTTGTCCTTAATGGTAGTTTGACAGCTGAGTTATGACAGGTTTTCCCACCCTGTAAAAATATCTTAGAATTTATTGGTATATATTTTTGGTTAAAATTGTAGAGAATTTGATAGAAGTTTGTTAATGTATAAGTTAAATAGTGAATTTTCTCAACCTAAGGGTATCTAAGCCTTCAAAATCACTAGAGGAAATAGTTTTTCCCATAAAATTTTGAACCAATGACCTCCACATCACAAAATGCATTAATAATCTACCCATCAAAATCCACTCCATCAAAACCTATAATATAAAAAATATTTGCCAAATATAATTTGACATAAATTACCTATCACAAAGTAATTTATAAATTAACTATAATTAAATATTCCTTTATCCTTTTATTTACTTCAAATATGTGTAATGATCATTAGTTCCCTTCAATTAAATTATAAAAATACGCAGGTAAAGAAATTGTGGAGACAGTAAAATTGGCAAGGTAATTTCGATTTGAAATTCCTACCTGCTCGTTAGTCAAGCCCATCGAAACGTCCCATGTGAAAATCACTGATCGGTTCATTAATGAGCGACAAAAGTTACTCCACAGTAGATTGAACATTAAATATGAATATGAATATGTTAGAATACTGGAAGATATGTCGTATGAATGTTTCAATTTTTTAGGTTATACATATAAAAGTTGTTGACAGGACTATATTTTTAAAGTTTATTTATGAAATTATGGTTGAAAGTTAAAACACTGTACTTTTAAACATTATTTGTCGAAATATTGTTCAGTGAATGGTTCATGGAATGCATTGTGTATCATATAAACCATTAGATTGATAAATTGAGGTCAAAAGTTTATATAGATGCAAATGAATTATAATTTAATAATTAGTCTTTTTTAGGTTGTTAAATAAAAGCATTAAAATAAATTTGAATATGTATTTTATCATAAATAATTAATATTATTATAAATTGAAATATAATATATTTAATTGAAATTTTTTTAATTTAATGGGATGTAATTTATATATTTGTTTAAGTAGCTACTTTAGGTTGACTAATGATTTAATTCTTACTTTTAATGCTCAAAGAAATAGATGTATGTAATATAATAAAGGTTATTGTCATGAACCTCACGGTAAAAAAAATAAAATTTAACAGCATAAATAACATTTACAAACTCTTAACCACTATACTTAGTTGAATGTTTGGCAGATTCATGGTTAGTGATGTGCCCGCCGGAATGACCGTGGCATATACATTTACTGCATACAGGTGACAGGCCTGCAATTCGCACTTCTACGTACCCTTAGCATAATAGACTGCATTCAAGGCCTCGGTAACGGCAGGTCCAAAGTCTGCACCTACCACCCATTTGGTTGACACGTAACCCTCTTTCCTTTAAATGCTAGGTGTCTATAGCTAGCAGTACAAGGATTTTATGCTATTTTAATCTATGTATATGTAATTGGGTGGTTGTTTACATAGTTGGGCATTTAGTTACTGGTACCACCTCGAGCACGTGGCGTGGGGAGCACCCAGCTGCCACCTCGGGATCCTCAGAGCATCGACAGCTTGGAGTCAGGCAATTGATCCGACAGTCATCATGGTTATTCGCCGACTTCCTCTACCCTTGGCGCCGTCTGGGAGACTCCTTTCCTCACAACAAAGTTTTGGAACCTGCTCTGCTCTCTGCCTGGGCGGAGGGCTTGTGATGAAAATGAGAATTTGGGGGTTGCCCAAAATCCCAATTTCTTCAAACAATCTTCATCCTGGACCTGTGGGTATGGGCTCACAAGCCTAAAAAGAAGCGATTTAACTTTTAAAACTTCTTAATTTATTGACGTGGATCTTCCTCGTGCCATCCATGCATAATCATTGGAAAAATTCAATATAAGTGCTAAGCTTAACCCCCCAACACTACACAAAATACAAATATGGATTAAAATAAATACAGTTTATAGACCTCAGTGATTCTGCTGATCCATCTCCCCTTGAATGGCTCATCAAAAGATTCAAAAAAAAAAACATCGATTCAGAAGTGGGAACGAGGGCAATTACGGTGGCGTTAGCACGGTAGAGCCAAAATCAATGGAATCCATCTCTCGTTTCTTGCACTTACCACGCGTCCACAATGCGAGAAATCATTGGGTCATCCTAAGTAAACTGTAATCTCTCGCAATCTACCGTAATTCCCCTTGTTATTATTCATTGATTATTACATTTGATTCTGGCACTCAACTTCATCCAGGAGCCTGAGATATCAAACGCGGCTGGAAGTCACCCGATTTGATGTGCTATTCGCATATGCTGTCCTAACAGCTGCGTGTCTTGATTCTCTAACACGGATTGATCTTCCCACAGCTCAAATGGATCGATTCAAGGTATTATAAGAGAAATTACAAATTGGATCTGAACCGTTCACCTATATATACAAGACAGAATCAAAACACACATAAACACAGACACGCCATTAACACAACACATATATTATAATATGAATAACACAGTACGGTTACAACTAAGGCATTTCAGCCTTCGAAACTAGCTCAGCCTCGGTTACATCTTGCTCACTAACATAATAGATATCTCTCACCTTATCACACTATACATTTATAAGATACATTGGAATGATCGATCAGATCTTCTCCTAGTTTTTTTACAATGAAAGCTCTCCAAAAGCGTGCATGGCTGTTAACAACTCCTTTAAATCCACTTTAAATCTGCTTTTCTACTTTAAAACAGGATTTTCTCTATTCAGATCCTCTAGTCCAGGTTTGCTCGCTTAGTTGCTGGGTGCTCCCGCATCACACTCCCGAGGCAAAAAAATTTATGACCTCCTGGTCATATGCTTCTCGTCTTCGTAATATCTTCAACTTGTGAGTTGCAATCAACCTCTGCAACAACAAGTCCTCCTTGTTGCCTCTTACCTCACCAAGCTCTCCTCTCTACTTGGTCTTTTGGTAACCGCTCTAGGCTATTGCAATCTTCTCACCTTCCTCTGCTTTCTTCTTCTTTCTGGCAGGAATCCTTTCCCTGCTCTAATACCACCTGATGAAAATTTACAGCAAGGAATTTACAGCCAGAAAAAATTCTAGACAAGCAGGTGCACAAGAAGACAAGGAGACGGGAATACTTCCAGTATCTGGTCAAATGGAAAGGACAGCCAATCACTGAAGCTACTTGGGTTACAGAAGATGTTCTACAGAAACTGGGCAAATCTGTAGACCAGCTCATGGATAGGAGCCCATGAAGATTTTTGTCCTCAGGAGTCTGATGCAGGAGCATCTGATTTAGAGGAAAAATCTTCTGATTTATTCCACAAAATCAAAAAAAAAAATCTACAGGCAAGGAGTGGGATCCTTAGCCTGTTGTTTCTATGTCTTTTTAGTTAAATTTAGAAAATAGATAAGGAATAAAACATGCCATCTTTTCTAGATAGAATAAGGCATGCTAGATTAGTGTTATGGAAAAAAACAGAGAAAAGCTAAGTTACTATGTGTTGCTACTTTCTATGTGTGACTGCTTTTGATTTCAAAAAAAATAAAAACAGTGTGTGTGTCTTAGATTGGAAATTGAGAGCGCGGACCTGTGGGAGATGATATGTATTTTAGTTGTGTAAGAAGGGAGACACATCTTCCGCACAGTTCATATTTTTATGAATTAATAGACAGATTTAGTGTGCTTTAGAATAGCTGTGCGCACAGTTCATTTTTTGGATGGATGAATAGAAAGGTATGGACGTGATTTTAGAGCAGTTGTGCTGCACTGTCCATTAATTTGGGTTATGCATATGTCTGCAGATACATATGAAAACCGTTGTGGCAATTAACGTGACCGTGGCAACTAAAAAGGACCAATATACAGTGTGGGTTATGGACAACGCACTATAATTTCAATAGTGTTTATTTGTTAATGTTAAATGGTGTGAGTTGCGGTGTTTATTAAAAGGTTGTGCATTGTATTGTAGAACGTTACAAAAACTCTGCTAATGTGGTGCGTTCAACGCATATATGGTGTGCGTTATAATGGTATAATGTGTGTGCGTTAAAAAGTTATGTACACACCATTCCTTATGCTCTGTCTTTCATTCTTGAGAACAGTGGATATTAAATTGTTGTGCAGGCGGAAGCTTATGAATTAGTTTTACAAGGTTTCCATTATTGAAATGAGTAGATTTTGGCACAGATATCCGCCATGCTAAAACTAAAATTACTGATAGTAGAACTTAGGAGTTGTAGATTTGATGACTGATGATCGCAGAGACTTGATAAGGGACCGAGACGAAGTCATAGAAGATATTACAAACAAACTAGGAAGACTGTCATTAGAACCAGCAAGCAGTCCATCAGCTTGACCCTCGATGGGTCGGGGTTTGAATGCAGTAAACCCTCGTCCGAGGCTCCTAACTATGCTACCTCCAGAACCCATCGCAAGGTAATTACCACCCAGCTCTTTTCTGCACTTGTTGTCTGTTGTTTTTCTAGTTTCGATTTTACAGATTCTCACATCTTGTACAGGACACATGTTACAAATTTTTAACATGGTGCATATCTTGCTCGCAGGTACCCTTGCTCCGACTATCAGGGTTGCAGGTGGCTTCGGCGAAGAGATGGGAAATAAGACTCTCATCTTCCCCGGGTATGATGGAGTTTTATGTGCTAAGAATTATAGAAGTTATTTATGTCTCTTGGTAAACAGGGCACTGCACCTGAACATAATTTCCGCCTGTGTGCACACTGTTAGATGTTCCTGTCTTGGGTCCATAGTTCTGGTCTATTTGGATATGAGGCTGCGATCCTCGAGTTCGCTTCTCTGAGCCTCCTTGGCTATATGGTTAGTTCTTTAGTTGGGTTTTAAATGGGTGGTCTGAGTTGATACCCAGGACCCTTTTTTTCCATGGTTCAGCCTTCCTGAAGTACCATGCCTACATGCACTCTGTTTATTGATTACCAAACTCGTGTCTGCACATGGACATTTGTTTGAAATTCTTCATATGTATTAAGGATCCCGTACATGGTTCATTGCTCAGGTTTCTAGAATTTGACTGATTGTTAGAGAGGTTTTTCTCCCTAAATTAATGACACTGTACAACAGTTTGAATAGAAATATGGTTTTCATTTCTGGCTAAATGTTTCAATATACAAATGTATGCATATTTCTTTTTCTTTTTTTTTCTTTTTTTTTTTTTCTGGTTGGCAGCTCGAATGGATATACGTGTATGCATGTCTAATCTTTGGTTATTTTTTATCGCTTTAATTATATGTATAGATGTACATACACTCTCTAGTTTAACGCCGCTCTTGGATATACATATTTGTATATTAACTCGTGATTTAATGGTTACACCTGGTAGCTTGGTCCCCACAGTCATGGACATATTCTTAGTTAATTCCACCAGTTATATTATAGTCTTTATCTTGCTTGTTCACTTGAGGGTTTCAAGGTTAATTTCCAACTCCTGCCACGCCTGTGTCTCACCCTGCATCCGTGCAGCCAAGGTCGAACCCGTCCCATGGGTCCAACCTGGACTAGCATTTCCCACGGTGGTGTTTACGATACATCCACTGAACCGGAAACCCTCCTATGTCTAGTGTCAGGAATCTCTCAGGCGTTGATAAACTGTTATTTATTCTCGTTCTTCCTATAGAGGGTGCTATTGGTTCCACTCACCATTCCACTATTCGAGCACATAGATCTTCCGTCTACACGCACATGCAGACCCAATGTTCCAGTTATTGAACCCAGGAAACCCTTCAAGGAATCCAATTGATCCTTTTATTATTATTATTTTTTAAAGAAATTAACATCAGGGGCTTAGCCTCTTTCGGCACATGGCAAGGATTATTGATGTTCTACGGACACTATTATCACTGCTAGGTGTTAATTTAGTCCTCGCTCGGGCTTGTATGCCAAGAGTGTGAACAGGACCAAAATTAAACAATTCCTTCTTCTGGCCCTATCCTACATTTATGGACAGTCCGATTATAGTCAACAACTATATCTGTGTTGAAGCAACCCTAACATTGTTTACCCTCGTGTGGACTCCAGGATTCCTAACCCACTATATTTTTTTTTAAAGAAAATCACCATTAATAACAGCAGGGAATTATTTCCCATATGACAAGAAACAATGAATCACTGATAACCAACAAGAAAGCACATCCTATGAGTATTTGTATTTTCAGTGCACACACTTTGGTGATAACAGTAAACTTTGGAATTTTCTAACAGTAATTTGTTAATTCTATCCAGTATGTCTGCCTTGCATGAATTACCTACAAGTATTCACTCACTTACCTGCACCGATGTAACTTACAAATGCTCCAAAAGCTAAGCCTTCACTGCTCTCCCGCTTCCAATATTCCACCCAACCATGAGATTTGTCCTCCGAGACCAAAATCTCCCCCCGAGCTCTTGTCGAGCCACTACCCTCAGCAAGACACTACACTTCCATGCTGGGCTATGTGGTCATCACCAGACTTAGCCTTTTCTCTTTTCTGTGTGTTGTTTTTTTTTTTCCTGCCTGTCCTAACAACGCAGCAAAACCCCTCCCTACTTCTCCTTTTCATTTGGAAAGCAGTTAGGGTATTTTTGATACACATAGCAACCACCTTTTGGTAGTTGTCAACCTTTCAAGAAACATATCTTTTTTTAAATAAAACACAGGAAATATTATTAAATACAAACTGATCGTAATAGTCATTTCAATTTACCATTTACTGTAGTAAAATAAAAATATTTACATTTAACTTGGGGCATCACATCTTCCCCCCCTAAAATTAGACATCGTCACGATGTCTTTTAGCTAGGAACAACCCTGGATAAGCCTTTTTCATCAGTTCCTCGTCTTCCCAAGTGGTCTCGTTAGGTCCAAAGTGTTGCCACTGCACTTTAACTTCGGTAATAACCCGCTTCCACAGCATTAATTCTCTCCGGTTGAGGATGTTCAGCGGTTCGACCAAGACCTCTCCTTCTGGTTTGACCTGCAGCATGCAACATCCCAAGTCAGTTTTTCTTTTAAAAGAAAAGCATTAGGATTAGTTAATCAGTGACCACTTCTTACGTGTATATCCTGCCATTTGATTATATGTTTAGGGTCATAAACGTATTTCTTTAACAAGGAAACATGGAAAACGTTGTGGACTCATATGTGACTGGGCAGAGCGAGCTGGTAAGCAACCAGCCCAACTCTTGCTAAGACCTGAAAGGGTCCACAAAATCAGGGTGCTAACTTAGCACACCCACTCCATTGTAGCTTGCCCCTCTTTAATTGAATTCTCACATATACATGGTCACTGACTTGATATTCCTTAAACCTCCTCTTTCGGTCCGCAAAACTTTTCTATCTATCCTGGGCTGCCTTTTAATTGACTCTCACTTCCTTAACCATATCCTCCATTTCCTTAAGCATGTCGGGTCCCAGCATTAATCGATCTTCTCGACCACCCCAACTTGCGGGTGTACGACCTTTCCGCCCATATAATACCTTAAATGGGCTCATCTGTAAGGATGTATGGTAGCTATTATTATATGCGAATTCAACTAGGTGCAGATAATATTCCCACTTGGTTGGTTGTTGCATAACATAAGCTCGTAACATGTCTTCTACCACTTGGTTCACCCGTTCAGTTTGCCCATCAGTTTGAGGGTGATAAGCTATGCTGAAATTCAGTTGAGTTCCTAATTCCCCGAACAATGTCCTCCAAAAGGCTGAAGTAAATTTCACATCCCGATCTGAGATTATGGTTTTAGGTAACCCATGCAGCTTAAATATATTCTGCATAAAGATATGAGCAATTTGTACAGCTTTATAGGTTGATTACACGGGTATAAAATGTGTCAATTTACTTAGCTTTTCCACCACCAACATGATCGAATCATTATTTTTCCTTGTTTGGGCAAACCTGTCATGAAATCCATAGAGATGGTCTCCCATTTCCATTCTGGAATGGGTAATGGTTGCAATAATCCCGCAGGGTGTTGATGCTCTGCCTTAATTTGCTGGCATTCCAAGCAACGAGTCAGGTATTCAACCGCATCTATTTTCATACTTGGCCAATAGTACTCCTTCCGTAGGGAAGTAATCATATTCTAATATCCTGGGTGGCCGGCATAGTGGCTTTTATGAAACTCATCTATCAGTAAGTTTTTAATGCTGTTTTGATTGGGTACATAGAGCCTTTTCTTGTAACACATCATTCCAGCATCATTTATTGAGTAACTTGACTAATTTCCTTCGCTGGTCAACTACTATACTCATTGTTTTATTTGTTGATATACCAAGTCATGTTCTGTTGCCTTTTTAATTATTTCTTCAAAAGGAATTTTCCATTCACTACAGGAAATTTCATATAAACACTATAATTTCCGACTTAACGCATCTGCCACCCGATTCTCCTTCCCTTTCAAATGTTTGATCTCAAAATCAAAACTACTTAGAAAATCCACCCACCGTGCTTGCCTGGCATTTAAGGTGGGCTGGCTGAAATAGTTGGTTAAACTGTGGTGATCTGTTAGGAGTAAAAATTTCCTGCCCATAAGGTAATGTCGCCACATTTTTAAGGCGTGAATAACGGCTGCCAATTCCAGGTCATAAGAAGAATACTTCTGCTCATGCTCCTTCAATTTCCTAGATTCGTAGGCAATCACCCTTCCTTCCTACATCAACACGCCTCCTACTCCTTCTTTGCTTGCATCAGTGCACACCACATATTCCTTATTGGGGTCAGCTATATTCAGAATAGGTGTGGTGGTGAGCAGGTGCTTAAGCTGCTCAAAACTTTTTTGACATTCTGGGGTCCACCGAAAAGCTCTTCCTTTTTTCTGCAAGAAGGTGATAGGATAGGCTACTCTAGAAAACCCTTCCACAAAACTTCCATAGTATCCCGCTAATCCCATGAAAGATCGGATGTCTGCCACATCCTTGGGTATAGGCCATTCCAAGATAGTATTTATCTTCTCCGGGTCTACTGCAATTCCTTCTTTCATGATTATATGCCCCAAATACTGTATTTCCTCCTTAAAGAAATCACATTTACTAAATTTGGCATATAGTTGGTGTTCCCAGAGAGTTTGCAGTACTAGCCTAAGGTGCTCCTTATGTTCCTCCATCGTGCAAGAATATATTAGTATATCATCAATAAAGATCAGTACAAATCTGTCCAAATATTGATGGAATATGTTGTTCATTAGACATATAAAGGTTGTCGGGGTGTTAGTTAACCCAAAGGGTAATACCACAAATTCGTAATGCCCATACCTAGTTCTAAAGGCAGTCTTAGCTATGTCACCTTCCTTGATCCGAATTTGTGATAACCAGAGCGTAGATTAATCTTGGAAAACACTGTTTCTCTCTTTACTTGATCGAAAAGTTCGTTGATCTGGGGTAAGGGGTAATTGTTCTTGATGGTTAATTTATTTAACTGACGATAATCTATGCACATTCAAAGGGTGCCATCCTTTTTCCTGACAAACAATACTAGGGCTCCCCACGGAGACACACCGGGACGAATGTAATTTTTATCTAGCAGTTCCTGTAACTGCATTTTTAATTCTGTTAGCTCAGGTGTACTCATTCGGTAGGGGGCTCGAGATACCGGTGTTGCCCCTGGTATTAATTCAATAGTAAATTCTATATCTCTCTTAGGTGGCAGTCCGAGAATTTCTTCCAGGAAAACATCAGCAAATTCTTGTATTACTGGAATGTTGTCCAAAGTGGCTATTTTATCTTTCGAGTCAGCATAGCCCACTTGGATGGCATAAATCTGACACCCCTTTCTAATGCACTTAGCTAACTGAGAAGCAGTTATTGGCCGAAATTGTACAGGTCGTTTAATCCCTTGAATTTCTTGCTTGGAACCCAGCTCATCCGTGTAGTAAATGGTCTTGGTTTTGCAGTTGACTAGGGACCAATGTCTTTCCATCCAGTCCATACCAATAAGAACATCATAGGAACCAAGGGGAAGTACATTCAGATTTGCTCTTATTGACTGTCCTGCTATTTTTAAGGAGCAGTTATCAACCTTAGCCTAGACTCTTCGATTTGCCCCTGTAGCCAACTATACTAACCATGGGTTCCTAAACTTAACTATTTGCAATTTACATTGCTCCACAATCTTAGGACTAATGTAACTTAATGTGGCTCCTAGATCAATTAAAACAGTGACAATAAGGTCTGAAAGTTTACCTTCAAATTCCACCATGCTTGGCTAGTACTCCGCCTGTCGATCCTCCAGATCTGCATTAATCTTTGGCAAACTACGTCCCACATCACTGACCATTGATGATTCGTGGATCTGGGAAATCTATTCAGCTCCTTTTTGTTGTGGGCAGTTTTTGACGTAATGAGGCCCACCGCAACCCCAACACTGCATTGGAGGTCTTACTGCCCCTTCACTGTCAAATTTTCCAGATGGTTCACTGATTCTTGACTCACCCGTGAATTTTGTTCTGAGGGTTTTTTTTGTAAATTTCTACTGGCTTTCCCTTTTGCCAGGCCCTTATTGCCTCCACCATAGTTACCTTTACTATTTCCAACAAATTTGTTGTTTCTCCTATCAGCCCACCTCTTGCCCGAAGCCTCTCCTTTCTGTTTATTTTGCTGGTAACAAATCTTGGCCTTGCGTATTACTTCGTCCATTGTTTTTGGATTGTCAAACTCAATCCATTCCCTCATATTCAAGGGCAAACTGCTAACAAACCTATGTACTTTAGCCTTTTCCTCCTTGACATAGGGTACATAATGAAGTAATGATGTAAACTCGGTAATAAATTCGTGCATGGTCTGCTGTCCCAAACGCAAATCATGTAACTCCCTTGCCTTTTCATCATAGAAGTGCTCCGTCAGGTACCTTTCTTTGAAATATTTATGGAATTTGTCCCAAGTAACATTTTGCTCACTTACTCCTTTAACAATTTTAACTTCCTCCCACCATAATGTGGCCTTTCCTTGCAGCTAGAAAATGGCTAACTGGGCCTTGAGGTTGTGGTCATATTCGTACAGCTAGAAATATTTGTTCATGTTTATCAACCATGCCTCGGCTGCTTCCTCTTGCTCTCCGTCAAAGTGTGGCGGTTTAATCTTACGAAATTCTCCTTGCAGTTCTATTTGTTGCCCCTTTGATGTCTGTTGTTTGGAAGCGTTATCAGATCGTTCTCCCCGCTCTTCATCCCTTTCCCCTGACTCCTCTGGCTCTGTGTGGTGGGTTTTCTCCTCCGACAACCTTCCTGTTTAGCACTGGGATTCAACGGTTGCTGATTCTGTTTGTATGACAGACTCTTTAAAATTCTTTCCTGCTCCATGGTTAATCTAGCATTGTCCTCCCGCAAAAAGGCCATTTTGTTTTTCAGTTCCTGTACTGTCTCCAATATTGCTAAATTTGTACTGTGGGTCTCCTCCCCAAGCTATACCCATAACTCTGGGTTACCCCCAGGGTCTGTTGCAGGTCCTTGGCCTGCTACAAACCTGTGTGGGGTACTGCTCACCCTTCTCATGTTAACTGTCTTCCGGTTCCCCTTGCTCTTAGCCTGAGAACAGAATCAAAGGAAAATTAACATATTAACTGCTTCCTTTAAATGTAAAAAGAATTTCAATTACGAAACATGTCAAAGTTGTCTTTGTCTCTTTGGTTTCTAGTATTTATCCCAGAGGCCACAGTTGTTGGAACTTGGCTCTGATACCAATTGTCATGAACCCCACGGTAAGAAAAAAAAATTTAACAGCATAAATAATTTTTACTAACTCCTAACCACTATACTTAGTTGAATGTTTGGCAAATTCATGGTTAGCAATGTGCCCGCCTGAATGACCGTGGCATATACATTTACTACATACATGTGACAGGCCTACAGTTCGCACTTCTACGTACCATTAGCATAATAGACTGCATTTAAGGCCTAGGTAACGACAGGTTGACACGTAACCCTCTTTCCTTTAAATTCTTTAGGTGTCTATAGCTAGCTGTATAGGGATTTTATGCTATTTTAATCTATGCATATGTAATTGGGTGGTTGTTTACATAGCTGGGCATTTACTTACTGGTACCACCCCGGGAACGTGGCGTGGGCAGCACCCAGCTGCCTCCTCGGGATCCTCTGAGCATCGACGGCTTGGAGTCAGGCAATTGATCTGACAATCATCATGGTTATTCGACGACTTCCTCTACCCTTGGCGTCGTATGGGAGACTCATTTCCTCATAGCAAATTTCTGGAACTTGCTCTGCCCTCTGCCTGGGCAGAGGGCTTGACCCTCGATGGGTCAGGGTTTGAATGCAGCAAACCCTCGTCCGAGGCTTCCAACTATGCTACCTCCAGAACCCATCGCAAGGTAATTACCACCCAACTCTTTTCTGCACTTGTTGTCTATTGTTTTTCTAGTTTCGGTTTTACGGATTCTCACATCTTGTACAGGACAGATGTTATAGATTTTTAACATGGTGCATGTCTTGCTCGCAGGTACCCTTGCTCTGACTATCAGGGTTGCAGGTGGCTTCGGCGGAGAGATGGGAAATAAGACTTTCATCTTCCCCGGGTATGATGAAGTTTTATGTGCTAAGAATTATAGAAGTTATTTCTGTCTCTTGGTATACAGGCCACTGCACCTGAACATAATTTTTGCCTGCGTGCACACTGTTAGATGTTCCTGTCTTGGGTCCATAGTTCTGGTCTATTTGGATATGAGGCTACAATCCTTGAGTTCGCTTCTCTAAGCCTCCTTGGCTATATGGTTATTTCTTTAGCTGGGTTTTAAATGGGTGGTCTGAGTTGTTACCTAGGACCCTTTTTTTCCATGGTTCAGCCTTCCTAAAGTACCATGCCTACATGCACTCTGTTTATTGATTATCAGACTCGCGTCTGCACATGGAAATTTGTTTGAAATTCTTAATATGTATTAAGGCTCCCATACTGGGTTCATTGCTCAGGTTTCTAGAATTTGACTAATTGTTAGAGAGGTTTTTCTCCCTAAATCAATGACATTGTACAACAGTTTGAATAGAAATATGGTTTTAGTTTCTAGTTAAATGTTTCAATATCCAAATGTATGCATATTTCTTTTTTCTTTTTTTTCTAGTTGGCGGCTCGAATGGATATACATGTATGCATGTCCAATCTTTGGTTATTGTTTATCGCCTTAATTACATGTATAGATGTATATACAGTCTCTGGTTTAACACCCCTCTTGGATATACATATTTGTATATTAACTCTTGATTTAATGGTTACACCTAGTAGCTTGGTCCCCACAGTCATGGACGTATTCTTAGTTAATTCCACCAGTTATATTACAGTCTTTATCTCGCTTGTTCACTTGAGGGTTTCAAGGTTAATTTCTGACTCTTTCCACGACACAATGTCTCACCCTGCATCCGCACAGACAAGGTCGAACCCGTCCCATGGGTCCACCCTGGACCAGCATTTCCCACGGTGGTGTATACGATACATCCACTAAACTGGCGACCCTCCTATGTCTGATGTCAGGAATCTCTCAGGCATTGATAAACTGTTATTTATTCTCGTTCTTCCTACAGAGGGTGCTATTGGTTCCACTCGCCATTCCACTATCTGAGCACACCGATTTTCCATTTGCGCACACATGCAGACCTAATGTTCCAGTTATTGAACCCAGCAAACCCTTCAAGGAATCCAATCGGTCCTTTTATTATTATTTTTTTAAAGAAAATAACATCAGAGGCTTAGCCTCTTTCGACACATGGCAAGGATTATTGATGTTCTATGGACTCTATTATCACTGCTAGGTGTTAATTTAGTCCTCGCTCAGGCTTGTATGCCAAGAGTGTGAATAGGACCAAAATTAAACAATTCCTTCTTCTCGCCCTATCCTACATTTATGGACAGTCTGATTACAGTCGACAACCATATATGTGTTGAAGCAACCCTAGCATTGTTTACCCTCGTGTGGACTCCAGGATTCCCAACCCACTATATTTTTTTTAAAAGAAAATCACCATTAATAACAACAGGGAATTATTTCCCATATGAAAAGAAACAGTGAATCATTGATAACCAACAGGAAAGCACATCCTATGAGTATTTGTATTTTCAGTCCACACACTTTGGTGATAACAATAAACTCTGGAATTTTCTAACAGTAATTTGTTAATTCTATCCAGTACCTCTACCTTGCATGAATTACCTACAAGTATTCACTCACTTACCTGCGCCGATGTAACTTACAAATGCTCCAGAAGTTGAGCCTTCACTGCTCTCCCACTTCCATTATTCCACCCAACCTTGAGATTTGTCCTCCAATACCAAAATCTCCCCCCGAGCTCTCGCCGGGCCACTACCCTCAGCAAGACATTGCACTTCCATGTTGGGCTATCTGGTCATCACCAGACTTAGCCTTTTCTCTTTTTTGTGTGTTGTTTTTTTTCTTGCCTGTCCCAAAAGCGCAGCAAAACCCCTCCCTGCTCCTCCTTTTCATTGGGAAAGCAGTTAGGGTATTTTTGATACACACACAACCATCTTTTGGTAGTTGTCAACCTTTGAAGAAACATTTCTTTTTTTAAATAAAACACTGGAAATATTATTAAATCCAAAGTGATAGTAACAATCATTTTAGTTTACAATTTACTGTAGTAAAATAAAAATATTTACATTTAACCTGGGGCATCACAGCTATATAGTAGTTAGTATCAATAGTTTAGCTTTTATATAGCTTGATTAAATTAAAAATAATAAAAAATAAAACAATTAATAAAATGTCTTATTGTTGAATGCCATTATTAAAAATTAACAAATATGATTAACAAATATTGTTTATATTAACATATATATACTTTAATATATATGTTTTTTTTTATACACATTTATGTGTTTTCTTTTTTATTATAGTATATATTTTTATAATTAAATTTATTAAAATATGTTTTTTAATATAATAATAAATCATTTTAAATTGAAAATGTGGAGAAACACTATAATTTATGAAAATGGAAATATAGGAAAAGGGAAAAAAAAATTCAAAAAGTTAATAAAAAAGAAATAAAACTAAAAACAAAAAATTAGTAACTAACATAAATGGAAGTTACCAAAGAGCCCATAATAAAACCTCAACCAAACATCTTATTTATAAATAAATAAATAAATAAATCATAAAAATAACAAAAAAATGAATTTCTAACGTTAAACTATTGTTAAGCTTTTTTTTTTGTCAAATGCAAACTAATAGGCTGTGAAAGCAAACATGCTTAAAAGTTAAATTAAAAGGAAATAAAACTAATAACAAAAACATAGTAACTAATAGAAATGGAAGTTACTAAACAACCCATAATAAGACCTCAACCAATCACCTTACAAGTAAATAGATTTAGATAATAATAAAAAGTAACAAAAAATTATTTCATAATGTTAAACTAGATAAACCGCATAAATTTTTGGTCAAAAGCAAACTAATACACAGTTAAAACAAAATTGATGATGATGATGATGGTGGTTAATGTCCAGTGAGACCAAACTTTGATCTATAGGACCTAAAGAAACAAATTATTTAGTTTCATTTAAGATTTTATTTCTATGCTTAAAAAGCTTGGAGAGAAGCCTCCTAAGCTCACTGTAATTTTGACATCGTAAAAGGCTAGGAAGGTTAGTATTGCGACAAAGATTATGAAACTAAGATCTAATGTGGTTGTATGCGGGGCACTCTAAGAGGAAGTGGTTTTCATCCTCAATATTCCTATTCTCATATAGATGGTAGATCTTTTCCATCCATGGTGTTTTAGGAATTGCCCAACGACTTTCACTATGGAGCTCAGGAGAGTTTGTTCTAATTTTAGCTATATTAATTTTCTTCTTTGAGCTAGCTAAGAAAAAGATATTTTTGATCCTCTAGGGTGGGGTTGATGACCTTCTTATAATAGCTTAAATTTTTTTTAGCTGCTAAATCTTTCTCACACCACATTTTTTCTTTGAACTTAGAAGTAACAATATTTTTAATATTATTAACGTTTTACAATGAGTCATTCTCGTTGATCTCCCAATGGTTTAACAAGACCCTCATGTCTTTATATGTAATGACCAAACAGTTTATGTGAATAAATTTTCTGGTTTACCGTTATAGGTAAATACGGAACAGAGATTATTGTTTTCTTAAAAAAAAATGATGAAAATATTATTAATTCAAAGATTGAGTATGGATTGAATGATACATATAATAACTTTTATGAGAAAAGTTATTTTCTTTTCTTTCTTAAATAAAAGAAACAGTTGCCAGCAAATAAGGGGAAACCCTAACTACTTTTCCTCTCCCATAGAAAAAAGGGAAAGAGGAAAAGGCCCGGGCTGTTGAGGAACAGCTGGGGAAAAAAGGAATAAGGCGCTGAAGTAGAAAAGGGGAATGCTACGTCTGGTGAGGACCAGATAGCACAGGCACAAGTGTGCTTTATGTTGCTGAAGGCTGTGGCCAGCAAGTGAGCTTGGGGGAGAGATTCAGTCTGGTTGACTGATCTCGTGGCTGGGAGGATAACAAGCATTAGACAATATTCTCCATTCTGGAGAAGTGCAAAAGATTGAGAACGGGGCATTGCAGGTAAGTACAAATATGACTTCAGTATTTTCTGAGAAATTTCTATAAATCTTTAAAGGATATTATCAAACTGCAATTTAAGAAACAGTACATTGAAGAAGTTAAACTAGTAATGAGTGACTTCAACTGTTCTGCCTATTAGAACCAGAGAACTGTTAAATTAAATCTTCATTCAGTATCGTAGTCTTTTAACAAACCAAGCAAATGATAATGGAGAAAAACAATAAATTATTATATGCAAGAATAGGGAAAGAAGCTGTTTATTTCATAACTGTAGTCGCATAGACAAACCCAGAAAGTAATAACAGACATTCTGGGTAAACAATAAGAACATCAATCAGAATAGAGGACATCAGTATGTGAACGAATTGCATTACAGTTATAAAAACTATCAGAAGGGTTATTAGAAAAACTATAATACTTTCATCTCTATTACAGTGAATGCTAGGTGATTGTTGCATTAAAATATATAAACCAGCGACTGGAGAATTCATGTAGAAACCTTAAGAAGGGGGTTTAAAGAACTTATACAATAAAACAAGAGAGCGTACACTGTAGAACAGTTCACAAACTGTACATTGTCCAAGATAACCGACAATGAAAAGAACATTACGTAAACCTCATGAATAGACTTTCTGTGTAGGAAAGGATCCATAGTATATATTAGATGATACGACCTATGGTGGAACCCAAGAATAAAACCGTTACACCGATATGTAAGAAATAACCCAACCTTCAGACTATAAATGTATACTCTATTATAAGGAAATGCCATTAAAATGCCGAATACAGAGAGAATAACATAAGGAGTTGCAATCAATATGTCAAATGTAGAGTGAATATAATTGTCGACCATTCTGTATATATATATGCAACAAATAAAATCGATAATTCGTGCAAGAACAAAATCCGCATTCGAAAGATAACAGGGTATGCAACAAATGGAATCAATATATATAAAAAGGCGGTGAAAATACAACCAGTTTAATACTCAGTCAAACCTTGGTCGAAGCTTGGTAAAACTGGCAAGGTAAGCTTCAGAGAAGCGTAAACATATCAAAATCTGAATAACCCATAACCAAATAAACGCCTGAGCTTGAATAATAACAGTACTGAATATTTACATAATCAATCAATGCGCCGACCTGTATAAATACATTTAAAGGACGCATTCCAGTTGAGTAATGAAACTCAGTAATACAACTAGCGAATCTCCTCGAATAGTCCCGAGAGGAAATGAATAGCCATAAGAAATACATATAAAACTTTAACTATTAAGAATGGACTGCAGACAGAATGCCATTCGGCATCATTGATGAAACCCTCCAGGGTAGAACCTAGGACATCGTTCTACAGAGGTTCCCTGTCTGAGAACCACATACGCTCATGCCATAAACAGAGAACGATAATATTCCTGGCAAGAAGAAATCAACATTAAGAATGACTCTGGTTCTTGGTGGAGTCAACAAATTCCTATTGGGTATTATGGGACTTACCTGTTAGTTGCGCTCATTGTAGTAATGACCCTGTAGTTACCTTGCCGCCGCGGATTCCTTCATCCTGTTTGAGACATGATGCAAACGAGAAATCAATCTGTGCACATTTACTAAATACAATAAAAACAAATCGCACCAGAAACATCAGTGAGGAAAAGGGTTTTACTTGAGAGCCGAATGAAAGGCTAAGAGCGAAAGACTGAAGCGGCATCACCTTCTATAGAACCGGTAACTATGAACTCAGCAAAGAAAGTTGGAAGCTGTATCAACTCAAGCCAAAAGACCCACGCCATGGTTTACAGTGGCATGGGTGGCGTCGCCAGAGGAACCTACATCCTAGAGAACGCGGCTCTGCGACCCAAACACTCAAAAATGAACTGCTCAAACCCTAAGTACCTCTTTTACAGTGGCAAGTCAACCAACACCGTTCGATCTCCAGGGTGAATCCACATCGTTCATTCATTGTGGTAATCCCGAGGAGATTGCGGGTATGGCTATAGCATTTACTCCAGCCAGCTACCTCTAAAAAAAAATCAACAATCGAATCAAGGGAAATATCCGAGGTAGACCAGCTGTCCACCGCTCGAACCATTAGCTTTAAAGCTATCAGATTTATAAAGTTTGTTGTCAACATAATATACGAATATAATTAAGTTTGTATGCCGAGGGTGGTGACGGAATAAATATCAAGCCATGTTACGTTCCCGCCAAGGTAAGGATCGGGATTAAACCATAATAACCCTTACCTCTGACGAATAAATTAATCACCTTGGAATGTAAAAGGTAGGTAATGAGCATGTAGTTTAGGTAAACATTTTTTTTTTATGAGAGTATTAATTACTTGGTTAGAGGGTTGTGACATTATACCACCCCCATTTGAGCCTTAGTTGGTTTTGGCTGGAATTTAAAGCTAGCTTAGGAAGTCTATGATCTCCTATGTTATTGAGCTTGTGCTTGTACAACAGAAGCCTAGTCATAGCTAGGCTCTCGATAGGGGAAAGACCTCCTTCTATAAGGAGAATAGGATAGGGTGTATTGCTTTTAATTTTTAGGTACTTTAGGCTTCTGTATTTGCTCAATCTTTCTCCAAATATACCTAATACTATACCTACTACAAGTATAATAAAACACAAATTCTTTAAATATTAAATTAACTATATTTATGTTATTGAATTTATTATATTTATTTTTCAATTTTATTATTGATTAGTTAATAAACAAGTTTGAATGTTAAATTTCGTTATTTCTTTTTCTTGTTGACTTAGATAGTTATTTAACGATTAAAAGATTTTTTAATATTCATGTTGATAAATTTATTTTATTTTATATACAATTATTTAATATAATTTTATAATAGTTTTTTTAATGAGTTTTGTTGCGGAGATGGCATGTGAGAAGTAATCATTTAATGTGATTTTTGTTTAGTAATAAGTTTATCAATATTTAATTTATTAATATTATTTTAATTGTAAAATTATATAAGGTATTTACAACAATTGTTATACATTTTTAAATTTATTAATTTTTTCAATATGTTAAAATTAATAAGATATTAATATTAGTATAATTTAATTTAAATATTATATTTCATTAAATAGATTTTTAAACCTGTTTAAGTCTAATATTAAAGTGTTATTATAAATCTAATTAAAAGTTATTTTAACAAAAAGTCTCTGAATTCTGGCTTTAGTAAATATGAATTTCTTTATAATATAAAATATCTAAAAATTATAAAGAAATAAGTAAAAGAAAAATAAGAAAGAGATGGCAGTGATTTATCTCAACAAAGAAAATATCTATGAGATTCATTTCATTAAAATTTAGTATTCACTGAGTTTGAATGAATTCCCACAACATAATTGACCTTCCACTAGTTCCTCCAACAATTGGAACTAGTTTAACTGAAAATAACTTGAGATAGCTGACCTTGATTGCTAAAAGTTAGCAATCACACATGATTAACTAAACTCTAACTCTTCCAACTCAAATTTACTGAGTAAATTAGGTGACACAAGTCATGTCACACAAGTTAACTGCATCCATGTTGTCTGCTGATGTGGAAATTCAGTTTTTCTCAATTTAATCAAGGCAAAATCAAAGTGAGAATTTACTGCTACATTTTTCAACACTCCCTCTCAGGAAGAAAGGGATTATTAACCACCCCTATCTTGCACCTATGGAATGTACTACATCCAACACCTCTCACTATTGTTGCTACTACTGCAACATCTGCAACTAAGAAGCATCCAAAAAAAATTGAATCAACTATGTTTGCAACTGTCTACTGGGAAAATTATGTTATTGTTGGCTCTACTACTAAGCCTATTGCTATATTATCAACACTCCTACACACTCCTTAGTATCTGATTGACATTGATCCTCCTGGTAGTAAATATTGTGGGCCCCTATAGAAAGGTAATGATGCATGAGGAGAACGCCTCAATGGACCCTGCCTAAATTTTTGCAATTCTAGGGATAAGGATTCACATAGCCACAACTCACACCTGGAGGTATGGCTTCATGTGCTCCCTCTCCCCACTTAGCTTGAAAAATCCCCCTACTAGAGGTCTCTCCATTTGTTGTTGCTCCACAACTTCCTGAGGTGCCATTTTGAGAGGTCTATCCTTCTCCCTCTCAACCACCATATCTCTAATCTCTGGCTTTCTCCTTAAGGCAATGCATGCTTCTTTTACCTCAAGTGTATATAGGTTGTTGAATCAAACCCCAATATGCTTCACCTATCTAATGGTTATGTGTCTTAGGAAAACTTTCCCTTTGCTGAACATGACATCATAACCACAGTCTTCCAAAATTACAATAGAATTGAGATTTTTCTTTAGTCCTAGAATGAACATGACATCCTTGAGTCAAAGAGGGGATCCTAACTCCCTCTAAAAGGTGACTATAACAATCTTGGTTGCATTGTACCTTCTGTCATCCCTAAACTCAATATTCATTTGGATATCTTTCCCCCCCAGGTCACTGAAAAACTCTCTACACCCTATCATGTGGAACAAGGCATCAAAGTACAAGTACCACACACTCCCCATCACAGTGTTGGCCATGCATGTGATAAGGGTGAAGTCAAGATTGAACTCTCAAACCAAATATTCACCTATTTCTTCTCCTACAAGCTCCTTCTCACTAGACTTTTTGTGTGGATACTTTGTAGCGTAGTACCTAAATTCATGCCAGTTGAAAATTTTTATTTTAGACAAGTATTTCTTCTTTCCCTCTTGATTGGATTCATCCTCACCTTGGGATTTCTTTCCCTTGGCTTTCATTCCTTTGTTGGCTAGAGAAAATTCCTCTTCCTCTTCTTTGGATGAGGTTCCATATCTGGTATTTCGCTTTATTTCTTCCTGTACTAAATCAGACCATAAGCATTCCCAAAACGGTAATTTCTCCCCCTCGTTCACCGAAACTTGGTAGCTATGCCATCTCTTGGGAAGGCCTAGAAGGGCTAGGCTTACCAAATCATCATCTAAAATAGTAACACCAACTCCTGCAGGCTCATCATGAACTTGTGTGACCTTGCCTAGATATTGCGGGATAGTGTCATTCTTTTGCATCTTGATATTTCAAAGTTTGTCCTTGAGTGCAAACTTCATATGCTCACTACTATTCTCTAAAAAATTTGTTAGTGCTTTCCACATTGTGAATGGATTTTCTTTTGGTATTGTAAGCGACATCCACCCATGGTATTTACCCACCCATGGAGTTTACCTGTGGTATTGTAACCAAAAAAGGTTATAAGTAACAAGACGCATTTTGTAAAAGGAAAGATTGTCCACCATAATGTAGCTCTAATAAAAAAATTCTTTATGGTTTTTTTTTATTGTGTGTTCTCCTCTTTCTTTTGAATTTCACTTTTTTTAGATCTTGGGGGCCTCCCGCGAAGATTTGGGTCAATGAAGGTTTGACACATATTTTAGTTTCGAAATTTTGTAGCAATCTTAAGAAAACTTCATGAAAATTCTACGACCTCCAAAGATAATTATAGAATGTTTAAAATATCTCATTTGAAAGAATTCCTTGTTATCTCAAATGGGGTCTTTATAGAATTTTATTTTGTTTCCTGGTTTGAGAGATATGAGCAATTTAAGTTACATATGTCTGGAACGTTAAGATACCGTTCATACCTCGAGTTTCTAGAATCATTTTCTCACTCCACATGTCATGAAATATTATGTGTCTTATATCAATGGAAATATCTCTTTAGCACCTCAAATGGGTCTTTGACAAAATTTGATTTCATCACTTGTAGCAGAATCTATCAGCAAAGTTGTAGCAAGAGTTCTATAATGTGAAAGAAGCCTTTACAACATCTCATTGGATAGGATAATCTACAACACTGATGGCCGCTTTTGTTACAAGTCTGCAACACATTTATAGTTCAAGTACATCTCTAGTGTGGCCTGGTTCTGTATCCCACCCAAAATCCATGAATTTTTACATATGGAGCAGCATTCAAAATAGGTTCCCTTTGGAGACATGTCCTCCCACCTCTCTTTAGTAGGCACCTGCTTCACATTCATCAGCTTTAGCATAGCATCATCTAGCTTAGGTTCTTTGGAGACATGCCCTCCCACCCCAGGCTATGTAGGCACCTACTACTTCATTAACAGTTAGCTTTAAGGTTATGGGTCGACCGCACAAAACCCTTGTCATTGAAGTCCATTTGCTAGGCTGCACACTTTTAGTATCACAGTCGGTCACAAGAATTATAGGGTATCTCTATCCTCCGATGTTCATTTTTCATGGTTATGGGTCATCCACAAATCGACGCTTCATCGAAGACTATTTTCTAGGCCACACATTGTTAGAACCACAGTTGATCACAAGCATTACAAGGTATCTCTATCCTCATATATTTGTTCATCATGGTTATGGGTAACCATACAAAACCCTTCTCTTCAGTGTCTCTTCATATTCAAAAAATACTTATCAGGAGGGAACTTCATGCATTGGGGACCATTTCTTCTTAAGGACGGAGGAATGATATAAATGGAAAATGGCATCCACCAATGGTACTCATCCACCCATGGAATTTACCCATGGTATTCATCAACCCATGGAATTCATTCACCCATGGAATTTACCCATGGTATTGTAAGTGGAATCCACCAATGGTATTCATTTACCCATGGTATTTTACGATGGTATTGTAAGTGGTATCCACCCTTGGTATTCATACTCCCATGGTATTTTACAATGGTATTGTAAGTGGCATCCACCCTTGGTATTCATACTCCCATGGTATTTATCCACTCATTAAATTTACCCATGGTATTGTAAGTGACATCCACTCATGGTATTCATTCACCCATGGTATTTACGCACCCATGGAATTTACCTGTGGTATTGTAACTAAAACATGTTATAAGTAACAAGTCGCATTTTGTAAAAGGACATATTGTCCACCACAATCTAGATTTTATAGTTATTCTCTATTTTAATAAAATGTTTATTTCTGGTTTTTTTATATTGTGTGTTCTCCTCTTTTCTTTAGCAGTTCATCCTTTATTAGACCTTGGGGACATCCCCCCCAGATCTGGATCACGTACTCCCTCCATGATTATTATTCGTGCCTTGGCTACATATTTATTCCATTGAGAATGGTTATGGGCATTAGCTTCTGGTGGTTAAGAAACATTTGTCTTGATATATTATAGCAATCCATTGGCATCCAATAGTGCCTCCATGCAATCCTTCCATGTGACAAAATTAAAGGTGCCTTCCAAGACATACTCTAGCCTTAGTTCGTTGAAGGCCATCTTCTTAGCTCTAAAGAGATATTGCTACACTTAACTTCAAATTCAAACCACCCGAGAAACAACATCGAAATTCCTACTCTAATGTGAATCATACTCTGATACCATGTAGAAGTTATGGTGTAGATTTGCAATTTCTCATGAAGTTTTAATCAAAATCATAAGACACAAACCTACTCTACTACTCTGTGAAATTCAATTCATAATTTAGAACATCAATCACAAATATGCAATGAGAAATAACACACATTCACACAATATTTCTTTTTAGGGGAAAGCAATTTGCTAAAAAACCCTTGATTACTTGCATTAATTTGATGAATAGAGATGTATTACAATTTCTTTGCTCAACTGAGCACAACTTGTAAGAGCATAACATATGTCTCTGGTCATTGAGAAGCTCTAACTTAGACTTGGTCAATTTCAGTCTCTACTTGAGCCCCTATTTCCTTGCGAAATTCCTTGAGAAATTAGGCCCCTATTATATAGGAATTTCTCCAAAATGGATTGTGCAATTCCCAAGGTTGATCATCTGACTGCATGCAAGACTTCTACACTCATGAATAGTCTACAACTAATATTAAATTGCCTTTAAATCTCCACCATAGTTGGGAAACCCAAATTCTCTACATGCACTAGCTGTTTTGGGTTGATTGATCAATTAATTGGATGATCACTAAGTTTGATTGAAGTCCCACTACACAACTCACCTTCCACTAGTTCCTCCAATAGTTGGAACTAGTTTAACTGAAAACAACTTGAGATAAATGACCTTTATTGCTACAAATTAGAAATTTCACATGCTTAACTGAACTCTAACTCCTCCAACTTTAATTTTTACTGAGTCAACTAGGTGACACAAGCCATGTCACAAAAGTTAACTACATCCAAGTTGTCTATTGATGTGGAAATTCAAATTTTCTCAATTTAATCAAGGAAAAATCAAATTGAGAATTTCTTGCTACATTTTTCAACATGTTCCTCTAAGGGGGTGGGGTTTGTGAGAACCATTTTTGCTAATCCCTCTTGTAAAACTTACTATGAATTATATTCATGTAAATTGATGTGGAAATGTAACACAACTAACTATCTGAGAGAGGTACATAGGTTCAACGACATTTAAGTGGAGATTTCCTGCAATCTTAGGGAAGTGCTAATTTAATGATGGCCACTCTTGGATGAATTTATTTTAGTGAAGTTGATCAAGATTAATGGTCAGTTTTGACGAAGAGTAATGGCTTCCTCAATAGAGGACAATCCCGTACTCCTCTTCCTATCTTATGGACTATGTGGGGGACTGTAAATAGGTAAGAATAATGACATCAATAGAGAGAGGATGAGAGAATTAAATTTTTGGAAGGAGCTTGGAAAAAGCGGGATTCGAACGCTGCAGGGATGGACAGGGAAAGTGGAAGAAAATGAAGGAAATGGGAGAGAGGAGGCCCTCATGAGAAAATATTGCAGAATATCATTCAAAAGTGCAGTGTTGTGGAAACAATGAAAAGGATTTAGGGTGGGGTAGTAAGGGAAAGGTTATTAGGAAACTACATATTTAGATTGTCACTGGAATATTATAGCACAAGGGTGATTGTGGAAGACATGATTCAGGGTGGAGACAGAGTGATCTCTAGATTACTTGTAATAGTTGATTATTCTATTTTATGTTTCCCTTGAGCACTACTCCTTAAGCACTGAACCTAGCTCATGTGTGACTGATTACAAGAGAGATAATTAGTGCATTAAATCTAAGGTTGGGACAAGAGTTTCAATCCCAATATAAGTTTACAGTATTCTAACTACCATATAAGTTTCCTGTTGTGCTAATTTGTAAATGAATACAAGGTGAATGTTGTTATCATTAAAATGTGTATGATTAGGATGGGGAATGCTTATTCTTGTATATGAGTGCAATTTAGTTGCTTATTTCTATGGATGAAATGCAAATGCAGTTAATAAGGAATGCATGTTTCCTATGTGTGAATGGATGGGTTCATGCCTGACTTTGGCTTTTAATTAAATAATGACATGTATTGAAAATGGCATTGAATCATTGGTTCAACTATAAGAAAGTATTTTTTGTAAATGGTCGTATATGTATGTATGAATGTATATGTCACTGGTTATAATGTGATGGATTTCTTGGGTAAATGGATATTGCTAAGAGTGGCCTATGTTGCAATGTTAAACTAAAAAGGAATAATGCTAGCATATAATTGCAAGCTTGGACGTGGCTATAATTCTATTATTGTTGAGTGTGGTTATGCATGTAAATGGAGAATTTAAGTCGAGATGCCACAAAGTCGTAATTAATAATGCATAAGAGTTGGGATAAGCACTAGGTTGAGTACCTTCTTGATAATACCAACTCAAGAGGGACAAATTTGTCACTATCTAAGTGTCGAGAGTGTCATTAATACACACACACACACACACACACAAATGTGCATATATCAACTCAGGAGAGATAGGCCATAGGCCATAATGGTTGTGTTGAGAGAGCCTTGATATAGATATATATATATTATATATATATATATATTATATATATATATTATATATATATATATATATATATATATATATATAGTTAGACACTCACATACAAGGGAAGCTTAGGAGAGATAGTTTGCATTGGTTGTGTCAAGAGAGGCCTTGAATTATGTGTGTGTGTGTAAGTTAAATCTCAGGAGATATTTTCTATATTCTATGTATCGAGGGTGTCCTCGTTGAGCCGGAGATCGAGACTACAATATTTATGTCTCGTGATAAAATATCTCTCCTTCGACCACCATGCATCACACCTCATCTCTCCCCTCCCATGATTGTGCATGCCATGAACCTTGCCAAGGTCCGAGGGCCTGAGGCCCCAAGACAATGTCAGGAAAATGTCTCTCGTATCAGCCTCATTACAAGATTGTGGATCCAAACAAGGAGTTTGTAATGTGTACAGATCCTTGCAATAAAGGACTTGGTGGATTTCTCATGCAAGAAGGATAGGAGTGTGTTATGAGTCACAAAAATTGAATGAGCATGAGCAGAACTATCCGACACATGATCTTGAGTTAGTAGTGATTATACATGGATTGAAGATGTGGAGGCACTATCTTCTTGGTAGGAGGTTTACATTAATGAGCGATCACAGTGGTTTGAGGTATTTGTTTGATCATCTGAATCCAAATGGTAGAAAAGCTAGATGGTTGGCTACCTTTAGTGAATTTGACTTGGAGATCATATACATCAAAGGGAAGGAGAATTGGGTTGTAGATGCTCTTAGGAGGAAGGTACAGGTAAATCATATAACATCTATGAGCTCTTATGGGACAAAGTTACAAGATAGGATCTTGCAAGAAGGACAGTGGGATGAAAAATACATGGAGTTTATGCACAAGTTCTAGCAAAGCACAGGTACAGGTACAGGTGCAGGTGTAGGTATAGGTGTAGGTATAGGTGTAGGTATAGGTACAGGTGATTGAGTTTCAGACTATCGTCTCACGGCAGATGGTTTTGTGAGGTTTAGAGACGAGATCTATGTGCTGAATTACAGTGAGCTGAAGAAGCTTATCTTGAGGGAGTTTCATGCCAAGCAATACTTGGGTCATCTAGGATATCAGAAGATGTTGATGACGGTAAAGAAGTTCTACTATTGGCCAAATCTGAAGAAGGAATTGGTAGATTTCGTGGCTAGATGTTTAGATTTTCAATAGGTTAAGGCGGATTGTAAGCATCCACGTGGTTTACTACAGCCTATAGCGATTCTAGAATGGAAATGGGAGGTTATTTCCATGGATTTTATTATAGGTCTTCCAAGGGAATTAAAGCAGCATGACTCTATTATGGCCTTAGTTGACAAGTTGCGCAAGGTAGCTCACTCCATTCTAGTAAAAGTACATATTTAGCTAGGGAGGTAGCACAGGTGTTCATCAGAGAGATAGTGAGACTGCATTGTGTTCCAAAGAAGATTGTGTCTGACAAGGATGAAAAGTTCACTTCAAAATTGGAAGGAGTTATTTGCAGGTTTGGGTACAGAGTTGGCCTTCAGTACAACTTATCATCCATAGACAAATGAACAGACAGAGAGGGCAACAAGATCTTGGACGACATGTTGAGGATGTATGTGATGCATCAGCAGAAGAAATGGGAGGAGTATCTTCAATTGGTTGAGTTCGTATATAAAAATGGTTGTCATGAGTCCTTGAGGATGAGTCCTTTTGAGGCATTGTATGGATGGAGTTGTAACACTCCCATTAGTTGGAGTGATCTAGTTAACATGGTACTTATTGGACCGGACATGTTGGCAGACATAGAGAAAGAAATGCAGGTTATAAAGAAGAATCTAAGGGTAGCATAGGATCATAGGATAGACAGGAGAGTTATGCAAATTAGCACATGGTGTTCAAGGACTTTCAGGTTGGGGAGCATGTGTATTTGCGCATCAATCCCAAGAAAATCTCTTTGAGGATTGGTTCATGTGCCAAGTTGGCACCACGATATTGCGAGTCTTTCGAGATCCTCGAGAGGATTGGACTAGCGGCATATTGACTTGCACTGCCTCTAACAGTGAAACTCCATGATTTTTTCCATATTTCATTACTTCAGAAGTATATAAAGGATTTTGATCATGTTATTCATTGGTCTGTATTACGGTTGGAGAAAGAAGAAGAGTTCCAGCCAAAGCCTTAATGCATATTATAGTAGAAACATCTCATGCTTAGGAACAGAGCCATAGAGAAAGTTAAAGTGCAGTGGAAGCACTTTGGGCCTGAAGAAGCTGCATGGGATATGGAAGATCAGATGTGGGCCCTGTATCCTTCATTGTTTATCAGTTGAGGCAAAGCAATTTTGGTTTGATGTTGGTATATGTTTGGCATATTTTTTGTTGATGTTTTGGTATATGTATATATATGTATATGGATATAAATACCACCATGAGCTAAGTTATAATGCTCCAATAAGTAGTATGGGTGTCATGTTATTATGGTTGTTATATTTTCATGTTGTCATGGTGTTTTTCTTTTGAGAAGGTCTTTCATTGTAAATACTACAACCATCTAACTTATAAAACTCCATGGGTAGTATGTTTTCTTCTCAATGGTTTTCCTGAGGTCATGGTGTGGTTTAACACCGACGACGGTGTTCTTGGTCTGGATCTAAACATGAACGTAACAAATTACATATATAACCATAAATAGAAGAATGAAATAGAAATAGCACTTCATTTCATTAATATCAAATACTGAAATATGCTTACAAACAGAATGGAAATAAAACTAGCTCGGGCGATGGTAGCTTATCTCTGAGAAGAGATTTGGCAGCTACATGTCTTTGAACTACGTTACAATGAGGCTTAAGGGCCTTTTTTATTATTGAACAATAAGAGAAAACCCTAAACAACCAAAACCTTAACCCGAGGAGATGTAACACCAAATTTTTATGGGCCCCATTGGGGTTAGTTGGATAGCCAACTTCCCGGGGTCGCGACTTGGTCATACTATCTCTGTTTGACGCGCATGATACCCCCTTGGAAAGATCTCTCCAAGAAATGCAACGGAAAAAAACATTAAATATAGAGCTAATCGTACAAGGTTGCCAAAAAAACGTCGTTTAGGGCCTCAAAATGGCTCCCGAAGTTAAGGACTCAAAAAACTGCTAAAAATAGTAAATTGTGCTACAATTAAGGAAACTAAAAAAGTGAAAGAAACAATGGTGTGGGTCCATGTGGAATTGGCAGGTGGCCACCAATATCCATCTGGATCATTCATTCCCCATTAAGAAGCAATGGTCCCCTTTGCGCTAAGTTCCTCCATGAGATGGGGAAACTTCTACTGAACTTGGTCCCTAGTGAGCCACTTGCCCTAGTGAAGGAGTTGACCTCCTTTAACAACTCGATATAGTTGGATCTTCTACTGGTGAGTGTGCTTGATCTATCCATGATCTGATCAGTTGTAGTGTGTTCCATGCAATCTGGATTTAACTCTGTAGGTGTGAGTTGTTCTCTAATGTCTGATGTGTCTAGCAATGGTGGGAAGTCTGGTCGAAGGTAGTCCACATTGAACACTGGGTTCGGGACAAGGAATGGGGGAATTTTGAGCTCAAATGCATTGTCTGCTGTAGCCTTGGTAATGGTGTAAGGACCATATCAGAGTGGTTGGAGTTTCTAATAGACTTTGGTAAGGCATTCCTTTTGCAAATGCAACCAGACTTTGTCGCCCACCTAAAACTTGTGTGGCACCTGATGTTGATCATGTCATTGCTTGTACTTGGAATTTGATTTCTCTAGAATGTCATGGACCTGCTGGCGGATATGTTGGATGTGCTCAATGAAGTTGTTTGCCTTATCGGTTTTGGACTGGACATGAGTTAAATCTGCCTTAGTAACTACAAATGGCATGGCCACATCAATGGGACATAGTGGCCAGAATCCCAAGCCCACCTGAAAAGGGTTGTGGCCAGTCGAGTTGTGGAGAGCTCGGTTATAACTGTGATGGACATAGGGGAGGCTCTCATCCCATGTGCATGGATTCTTTGAGTTGTATATGTGTAGAATGTGTACGATCATATTGTTGATGACCTTTGTCTGCCCATCAGTTTGGGGATGGAAAATTGTGGACTTAGTGAGCTTCATGTCTAGCATCGACCAAAGACTGGACCAAAATGTACTAAGGAACCTACTGTCCCGGTCTAAGATGATAGACTGTGGGATCCCAAAGTGTACCCACACTCGTTCAAAGAAGATTTTAGAGTGGCTTCCACTGTGATATTCTTCTTGTAGGTAGCCATAATGGCCATCTTTGAGAATGTATCGATGACAACAAAAACATAATCATTGCCATGCTTAGTAGAAGGAAATCCCGACATGTAATCCATGGAGATGGATTCCCAAGGTCGACTAGGGGTAGGTAGCAGAGTATAGCGGCCTTGCTTCTTGATGGTCTGTTTGGCAATGGAGTAGGCAGTGCAGGATCTGATGCACTTCCCAACATCTTATCAAAGATTCGGAAAATAGAAATACTTCTGTAGTACTGCCACCATTTTCTCGACTCCAAAATTCTTAGCGGCCCAACTGTAGTGTGCTTCCAAAATCATCTTGGCACGCTCACTTGAAGGAACACAAACGTGTCCCAGGTGGCATAATAACGCATCCTAGAGGTGAAAATGTGGAACTTGCTGACCCTCCAAGAGCGTCTGGAATGTGTGGTCGAATTCTGGGTCACTTTTCTAGAGAAGTGGCCAACCAGAAGTCTCGTGTCCACAAGATTTGAGTACAGTGGTTAACGCCATGATTGGTGGTCAGCTCAGGCAATCTGCAACATTATTAGTGCTACCCTTATTATACTTGATATTCAGATGGAATTGTTGCAGGTATGTGGACCACTTCTAATGGCGATCATTCTACAACTTCCCTTGCATTTGTATGAACTGTAGGGGTCGGTGTTCTATGTGGATGATTGTTTCCTTCCCCAAAATGTAATTCTTCCATTGTTGGTAGGCCTACACGATGAAATACATTTCCTTGTCATAATTGGGATACTTCGAGACTATATCTGAAAGTGTCTCACTACGATATGCCACTGGATGCCCCTATTGAGTAAGGATTGCCTCAATATCATAGTCAGTGGCATCAGTCTTGATCTCAAATGGCTGCTGCAAGTCTAGTAATGTGAGCACTCGTGAAGAGAAGAGGTGATGTTTCAACTCTGTGAATGCCTCTTGTTAACATTCAGACCAAAAGAATTTTTCTTTCGTTCCTCCCTTGGTGAATTGACTCAAGGGCCAAGTGATATGAGAGAATCCCAACATGAATGTGTGGTAGAAATTGGCAAGGCCCAAAAATTTGTGGAGCTCTATCAGAGTGGTTGGAGTTGGCCAATCCCGAATGACTTGGATCTTGTCTGGATCTTCATTCACCCCTCGTTCGTCAACAATGTATCCCAGATACTAAACCTAGGTCATGCCAAAATTTCATTTCTCCAAATTGGCACATAGCTTGTGTTTCTGCAGTGTTTAGAGAACCTGTCGGATGTGGTGGAGGTGCTCTTCCCATCTCTGGCTAAAGATCAGGATGTCATCCAAGTATACCACTACAAATGATTTGGTGAATGGCCTCAAGATGTCATCCGTCAGCCTCATGAAGGTTGTAGGAGCATTCGTCAACCCAAAAGGCATAACCAACCATTCGAAAAGGCTCTCCTTGGCTTTGAAGGTAGTCTTCAACACATTGGAGGGTTCGATTGGTACCTGGTGATATCCAGATTTCATGTCGATATTGCTGAAATATTTTTACCCTTTTAGTTGGTCCAGATGGTCCTCAATCCATGGGATTGGGTACCTATTCTAGACAATGACCTTTTTCAACAGCTGATAGTCAATACAGAGTCTCCAAGTCCCATCCTTCTTCTGTACCAACACGATCGAGCTCCCATAGTGTGATGAACTTGGAAGGATGTGACCTTTCTGCAGCAACTCCTGAATCTACCTCTTGATTCCATTGTTCTCTATAATGGAGCACCAATAGATTGGTCCATTGGGCAGTGGGGCACCTTGGGTCAAATCGATAGAGTGCTTGACATGACAGTGCAGAGGCACCCCTACAGGGGAGGTGAAGATATCCGCGTACTCCTCCATGACCTTGTCCATCTATTGTTTTCATGCTGAGCGCACTATCTTCTTCCTTCCTTGAGGGCATTTCATCAAGAAAACGATTTTCATAGTTTTGGAAATGAGCTTACTGCATTGTTTTGTAGTAACCAAAGAGATGGCGGTAGGCAGTGCTACCTCCACTATCCTATACAACTTATTTCCCAAAGTAAAAATAACAACACGAGGCCTTGATTCATCCACAACATGTCACTTCCATAAGTATGGTTGGCATAATAATACACCACAAAAATCAAGGGGTGCAACATCACATAATACCTCATTCGTGAAGGGCTTGATGTTGTATGGCAGGCGACACTGCTAGCTCACAGGAAGATCCTATCCTTGGTGAAGCCACCCGATGGTGTACGGTTGTGGATGTGTTGTGGTCCATAAGCCCATCCGCTTCATGACCTCTATCGAAATGAGGTTCTTTTGGCTCCCACTGTCGACAATGAACTATAGTAGGGAACCCTTTACCCACATCTGGGAATGGAAGAGGTGATCCTCATCCTCTGGATCTTCGTGGTGGCAACGGTGGCATTAGGCTTTGCATCGATAATCTACTTCCCTTTGTAATTCCCCTTATCAGGTTCTAACTCAATGTTAAAACATGCATCTGATTCTGAAGCTTTTAGCACATCCACCAATGACTGCTTGGTCCGACAGTCACTTGTGTTGTGAGTGGAGCTCTTATGGAACTCACACCACTTTCCCATGTCCTTCCTTGACTTTGCAGGGTTGTTCTTTGCTTCCAGCTTTGGTGGGTTGTCTTGGGTCACCCCGCCTTGGCTTTGTCCTTTGTTCTACGGTTTGGGGGCACCTTTTCCTTGCTTCGGATTCGTAGATCCAAAGTCTCGCTTCTTTTGTTTAAACTTTTGCTCGATCTTGACGGCATATCGATATGTCGTGTCGAGCGAGGAGATGTCCAGGAATTCCATCTCGTCCTAGTTGTACTTGTGCATGTAGACACCGTACTTGAGAACCAAATGCTTCTCAGAATCCTTGATACTCAACTTTGTGTGAACGGTGTGAAAAACATTGGTAAAGTCTAGCACATCTTGGTCCCTTCCCTATCACAACATTATCCACTTTATGTATTTATCCTCATAGCTCCCGACAAGGTAGTATTTCTCCTTGATGGCATCCCGGAACAAGTTCTAAGTGGGTGCGGCTAAAAATTGTGTGTTCGTACTTTCATCATTTTTCTCACAGTAGGTTTCCCGCTAGTCCATGATGTGGGGGGATGCTTTGAAAAATGAAAAAGTGACCTTTTCCTGGCTAGGAAAATCATGAATGAAAAAATATCCTTCTAGTAGATTTAACCATTTATCTATAACATATGCATCTATCTAACCCTCAAATATGGGAATGTGAAAGTTAACTTGTACCTTAGAGGGTGTGGCACTTCTAGAGTAGCTACCAGAAGTAGATACGTCACCCTTGGGTAGCCGTTGAAGGATCTGGGCAAAGTTGTCCATCATTGCATTCCTTTGTCGCTCGAGGGCTTCTTCGAGCAAGATTTTGATAAGGTCTCTTTCTCACTCATCTCTCTTTTCATCTGCCATGGAAAGCAGTCAAGATTTGTGAGGTTGGTCTTGCAAAGGTTCGACCAGTTCAAGCCCTAACTCCTTATATCCCAACCTTGTTAGGGACATGCAAAGAAAAAAAAGAAAGAGCAGACTTCTCTGATAACATTGATCCAGATTTAAACAGGAACGCAACAAATTACATATATAACCATAAATAGAAGGATATAGTAGAAATAACACTTCATTTCATTAATATCAAATACTGAAATATGCTTACAAACATAATGGAAATAAGACTAACTCGAGCGATGGCAACTTATCTCTGAGAAGAGATGTGGCAGCTACATGTCTCTGAACTACATTACAATGACACTCAAGGGCCTTTTTTATTATTGAACAATAAGAGCAAACCCTAAACAACCAAAACCCTAAACAAAGGAGATGTAACACCAAAATTTTATGGGCCTCGTTGGGGTTAGGTGGATAGCCAACTTCGCGAGGTCGCGACTTGGTCATATTATCTCTGTTTAACGCACGTTATACCCCATTGGAAAGATCTCTCCGAGGACTACGAAGGAAAAGATTATTTTAGACAATAAATTATTTGTACAAGATTGCCAAAAAACATCGTTTAGGGCCTCAAAGTGGCTTTGGAAGTTCAAGTCCTGAAAAACTGCTAAAAATACTAAGTTGTGCTACAATTAAGGAAACTGAAAGAAACAATGGTGGGGGTCCAAGTGGAATTGGCGGGTGGCCACCAATATCCACCTAGATCAGTTCCCCAAGGGGGAGGGTTCTATAACAACCCCGGTGAAAATTTCATATAATAAAAGTTAATAAGGGAAAAATAAGAACACGATTAAGGGACACGTATTCCAAGCTTAATGTTGGGAAAATATATCCTAGTGGGAATCCCTAGATGTGTGTTTTGGCTAAGGAAATTGGCAAAGGCTAAGGAAAAAGAATTAAAAGGAAAAAATGCATTTTTGGCACATTTATTTATGAAAATAAAGGAAATTAGGAGAAACGTAAGGTGAAACGTCACAGCTTACATGTGAGGATGAAATTGAATGAAAATAATGGAAAATGAAGGAAATAGAGGCCTTATTCATAAAAATGCTTATGAGGACCAATGGGCAAGCATTTGCTAACCTTCTTTTCAGTTCAAGTTTGAAGCTCTCTCATTATTCTCTCTCTCTCACACTATTGGTCACTTAGAGTTTTCTTGGAAGCACTCTAGCTTTGGATCAAGGAAAGAAAAGCAAGCATAGGGAAAGAAGGAAAGCAAGGATTAAGGAAGCAGAGCATGATCAATCAAATTCAGTATGAATACTTGTAGGTAACCTTTTACATGTGTGATTTCCTAGCTGGTTTGGACATGCATGGCTTTGCATGTTGGTGTATGGCTCTCTTGTTGTCAGTGGCATGGTTTTTCTAGGTTATGACAGTGGTTTTCATCATAGCCTTATCTTTTTCTGGATGCCATGGTATGTTGGGATGCTTATCTTCATTTTGAGCTTTGGTTTACTAGATGGATTTCAGAATCTGGGGCAAAGGTGGTCTCAAGGTTCATTCCCAAAGGCCTAGGAATCCCTTGACCGGTTTTGGCAGGATACACGGTAATGCGTGTGGGAGAAGTCTCAGTTTAGGGTCTAGTGATCCAAGTTTGGATTACGGTAAAGCCTGAGACAATGGTCTCAATTTAAGGCCTAGTGATCTGGGATTGGATTGTGGTAAAGTGTGAGAGACAAGGAGACAGAAAATTACTCAAGGATAGTGATGGATTTCAGATGGCATTCCAAGTTTAGTTCAGTTGTGATTGGAGCACTGGCTTTGGTGTGATCATGGTTTGGTGAGGGTGGAGGTGGTTCAACCTTTGGATTCCCTTGGTTGTTCTTGGATTGGTTATTCTATGAGATCCCACATTCATGCTTGGAATATGACATGGGGGTGAATGGATGAAAGAGAGATTTGGTTCAGCCATGTCTATGGCCGGGTGGTACGTGGAAGTCTCAAACCTCGTCATATTTTCCCATGATTAATAAAAGCTAAGTTCTCTTAATTTTGCACTCGTTCATATGTGGATTTAATGGCTATCATATCTTTGATATTTATATGGTTTTATGTTGGTTATAAGAATGGTTAGATGACTTGTTCATGTCATGGTCATTTCATGTATTTACTTGTAACTGTTAAATGGATAGATGTGAGACCTAATTGTTGATATAATAGTTTAATGGATAAGGAGGTGATCCTTTTGGTTACGTTTCATAAGTTCTTTCAGTCATTTACGCTCTGTCTTGTATCCTAGATCTGTAGGTTGCATTGATGCCAAGTTTTTTATAAAATGTTAGTCCTGGTTGGGGATGCTTAGGCCTAGTCCTGAGGTTGATTTTGATTTAGTAGCATTGTTATGATGTGTTTGATGCATTTTAAAGGTTGTAGCAAGTTCTGGGCAGAGGTTGAGATTCTGGGCTAGAAAAGTGGCTCAAATCTCGAGGTCATTGGCACAGGTCTGTGAAGAAAAATCCATAGTCACTAACACATATGCCTATGAGAGCGACTTTGGCTTGCTAGATGATGTCATGCCTTTAGCATGAGAGCGACTCTAGGTTAAAAGGCTTAAATCATCAGTGGGACTCAGAGATAGGATGTCTGAGTGGCTGACATGTCTCGTAAGGGTGTTGTTGATGACATGGATAGATTTGTTTGATATGTTATGTCGGTTCGATTTCCTTAAGGTCACCAAGGAAGTTGAATCCCTTACAACAACCTCTCTTCTCGCATATTTACCCCGGTTGACAGGTTGCTTGGGTGGACTTGGGGGGAAGAGGTGTTGCACGATCTCTCTACTAGGTGAAAGTCATTGATTATATGTTTAATAAATGAGCCATGTTTTTTTATTTTTCTAATTACTAACCTCCCAAATGTTATTTTAATAATTCATAAAGAATTCCAAACCACCACCCCAATTTCAATTCAAAGCCTTACCCTAATTTAATATTAGTCTTAAAACTAAAAAAATATAACTTATTTTATTATCAAGTAATTAAATTAATATTCTAAATTATCAAAAAATAAGATTATAATTTTTTTTTTATTAAGTTAACTTTAATGTCTGAATGCTAAGAATTGTGATGTAATTTTATTGATTGATAGTCACTAAATTTAAAACTATAATCCCAATATAATTAATAAATAAATATTAATATTTTATTAATTTATTATATTATTATTATTATTTAATTGACTTCATAATATTTTAAGATAAAAATATATACAAAATATGGAAATTTAAAGTATTTAAATTAAAGCATATGGATTTTTAAATATTTATATTTAAATTATATTTGAATTATAAATTGTAGATTAATTGGTTTTCGTGAGATTTGTAAGTATTTACCCACCAATGATAAAGTGTTCCGTTAAACACAAGTCCTTAGCTATGCTAAAGAAATTGTAGAACTATAGATCGTAGTTGATCGATCAAGGTTCCATTAGGTGATTGTAGCATTAGGAGATCTATAAGTATGCTACAGAATCAACAATGCATAGTACGTATGAAAATCGACACCCTTGACTGTTGAACCATCAATGATGGATGTTACACCACACTTGAATGACATGATCAATTAGGAGCGAAATACTGAGACTCCTTCGATTCCTTCTCTTCCCATCCTTCTTCAAAGTACCTCTCTGGGAGACCCGAGAAGGTTTCCAAATCCTATAGTTCTATTCCCCAAAAACTCTATTCGGCTATGTCGGATATCTTTCAAACCTATAACTGTTCTCTTTTACCATTCAATTTCACGGTCACCAAGGAAGGCATGGTTACTCTAGGGACCAAGGAAGGTATGGATACAATCATCAGGAGCCTTAAAGAAAGACATTATATAGGGGCCTTAATGCCACACTTCAGGGGCTTGCCTTATGACTTGCTATTCTGGGTTAGGCCCAGCTACTCAGTTCAACGAAATACATATCAGTAAGGTAGCCAATCAGTTCAGTTCAAGTGACATATCAGTAGCTAAGCAAATACATGTCAATGACAAATAAGCTTCATGGGCTAGATATTAATGAACAGGCCATATATCTGGATTGGCTGGTATATGATTTAATGGTGAGTATTTCAGGGACATGATTACACCTAAATAGCAGATATATACTATGAATTACCAATTGTCAAGTATTACTGTTAAGGGTTAATACACCAGGCAAATCTGGATAACGTGAAAAGCGCTAAGAGCTCGTCGTCTTTCTTGATGCAATTTATTACATTGAGAAATAACCATTTATGCATAATTATGGAGTAATAGGTATGACTCGAATTAGTGTATGAACCATTTATTAGTCATGTTTCTATGCCTGATACTCTATTGCTAACCTAATTAAGCAACTAGTAAGTCGATTAACTGGACTCTAGTATTGCACATTCCAGCCTCATTATATGGATACCTATGGCATTGTTGTTAACAATTACATATATTGCGAGCTTATCTTTACTCACGATAATGAAACATCCTAGAGAGTATCTTCTCTGTCTGCCACCAGAACTCACAACAATGGAGTAAATATGAGTCCCACGGGTATATTTAGTGTGAAACCGTTTACAGGCTTAAGGTTAGCATGACAAAGTACACTACTAGGCAACCATGCTTGGATCGTAACGAGTTAATCATTAATTGACGTTTACAGTAATCTAATTGGTAGAGCAAGCTTGTTCCAAGGAGAAAGTATTTGCTAGTGTTGTTTCTGAACTACTTGTTCGACTTTCCATGGTTGAAACATCAACGATAATGCAATTCAAATATGTAGCTGAGCTATGCATAATACAAGCTGATAGTCTGTTCCAGTATAATGATTAACGAGCTTATTATGATTGACTTAGAGTCTGATCTAGGGAATAGACCTAACTATAACTCGGTGTAAATCGATCGTATTACTCGAACTAGGTGTTATGTAGTCGTATTAGTTCGTGATGAATTTGGTATCGTTGTAAGTATAAGGCTCGTACTAATGGTTGTGAAATCTTAGGTCAAGTACAAAAAGCAAGTATCGTAGCATGCTCATGTTATATACTAGTATTTCTTGCCATTACTGAATACTATATTATCTGCTTACTACATATTTATGGTTGAACTCCATCTAGAGCAGAGGTAATACTAGGCATATAGTTGCTTATTTCGTTCCAGTTCTGTCTTAAGGGATAACCTACCTTACCAGATTTGGTACTCCACAGTGATCAAGCGACCTTGCCTCTTTCCCGAACAATTTCATGTGGGCATGTAGCCTTCGAAGGGAGTAAAGTAAGCCCCAAGGGTAAGAGAGAGTCCTTGGAAACCTGCATACAACCCATAGCAGTAAAATGAATAAATAGAAAGGTGGGGTGAGAGGCAAAACGCTATAGGTTCGAACAAAGGTTACAGCTGATAGGATATTCTCAAGGCTCTTGGCTTATGGCTACTGGTTCCTGGGAAAAGGTGAGAGGTTTATCATATTAGAGCCATTGGAATATTCACATCAGTATTACCATAACAATGGGCTTACCACGTGTAATTGACACAAATTGAATACATACGTTCTTAGTGTGTGGAAATGTTTCTATAGGGTTAATATTGTCTGTACTTGTTATTGATTATGGAAGACACACTACTCTAGTTATAGCTCTTACATATCACAATCTACCTATTTAGTGTGATCTAAGAGTTAAGCTAATACCTAATGACAATGGGGTAACATAACCTCATTCGCTTCCGCTTCAGCTTCAGCTTCCGCACTGACTGGCAAGCATGGGGAATATGGCTCAGACTGCCAGCTATGATCTCCTATAGCTGTAGTGAATAATCTCTCTTTCTCATTAGCTGCTCAATCTTAAAGATAGAGTGAAAAAAGCTTCCTGAAAGGTATCCATTCTTTGAGGTCCCCATTCCATGGTAAAAAGAAAGATCAAAAGAAGCCCGTGCTCATGCCGTAATTAGAAGCCTTAGTAAGGTAAGTAAGGTTCCCGCTGAGGTAAGGTCCTCATCCTTAAGTTCCAGTTTCCCTGAGTTCCAGCGAATAAGAAACAGGTATTGCCTTAGTAAGCTATCTGTAAGCTATTAGCCATAAGGTTCCTGTAGTCCCAGTAGTCCCACAACCATAGAGATAAAAAGAAAGTAATAGTTCCATAGAGTGTGCCGCGAATAAGCCTTATGAAAGTTCTAGCCTTAAGAGACACTAGCTCAAGTCTTACTCATAAGGTACTACTAGCTCTAGAGAAAGTCCTATTAGCTCTAATCAGTACTAGCATTCTTGACTTCCTTCCATAGCTCTATGGGTATGGTAACGGTGATAGACTTTAGGTCTTGCTTACTTGAATTAGCTTCAGTCTTACGAGTAAGGTCCATGCACTTTAGACTTACTTAAGGTGCTCCATCATGGTAAGAAGCCTTAATAGACTCTCTTAGTCCATGCACTTAGTTCCATGGAGTGAAAGCCTTAATAGAATTGCTTTAGCCCAATGGTATCCCTATAGTGTAGTCCCTAGTCTTAGCCTTAGTCCAAGCAGTTAGTCTTAGCCTATTGGACTAGACTAGCTTCAGTTATTCTAGTCTTATTTATATATTTGAACTGCTGATTCCACTGAAAGGGTTCTGGTTGCTTCTGACAAAAGGGAAAAGGTTCTATTAAAAGGTCACAGGCATCTTTCTGTTGGGCCTGTTTATTAGGCTTTTGGGGCTTGTGATGAAGGCTGAAGATGAAAGGTTCAAGGCTGTATCTGTGGGACCAGGATCTGTGGGACCAGGTTAAGCATCTATGGGAATTGGTGTACTTGGCAAGAGGCTCATTCAAGGCATCATCTGTTTAAAGGCTCCTGGGCAAAGGCAGCTTCCATCTATTGGACCTGGTTAGGCCAAAGGTGACAGTTGACAGGTTTCTTCATATGTAATGTGATATGACCACCGGTAT